>KN727390.1:0-22009 GCA_000816745.1 Ancylostoma duodenale
TTTTTTTTTTTTTTTTTGGCGAACCTGGTCGACAAATTGTTTTTCTCTTTATTGTGGTCAAGTTATCGGGAGAAAAGGTTGCTGACAACATGGTTTTGGATGGCATGATTACGTCAAACTTGTCGACAACGGCATGCCAGTTAAAAGCTTGTTTGCAGGTTGTTTTTGGGCAAAGCTGGCCCCAAAACTTGTTTTTTTGGGTTCTGAGTATGTACTTCAAGTTTCAGTGAAACGTCGAAAAACATGTAAGTTACGGGTTTCATTCCGTAGCGAAAAGTTGCTGAGGGTGCGGCATGATTTCCAACGCGATAGTACTTGTTCTGTCGATAACGGCTACTGCTGAGAACTCAGAACACCAAAAACAAGTTGTCGGCAGAGCTTTACCCAAAACAACCTGCAAACAAGCTTTTAACTGGCATGCCGTTGTCGACAAGTTTGACGTAATCATGCCATCCAAAACCATGTTGTCAGCAACCTTTTCTCCCGATAACTTGACCACAATAAAGAGAAAAACAATTTGTCGACCAGGTTCGCCAAAAAAAAAACAAAGTTGTCGACAACCTTTTGGCCGAACAACCCTATCAACGAGAGAGAGAGAGAGAGTCAGTTTCCCATACTTGCGTAGCATGCAATGCAACCATTGAGGACACCATGGCCCCTGGTTACCAGGACAAATTCTGCGGAAAGCGTCTGTTGTCAATTGAAAGGCAGGGTCGCCATTCTCCACGAGTCTCACCTTGGGCAATTTCATAGAGCTGACGGATTATCAGTGAAAAAAGGGCGGGAACAAGTTGGTGACATGGTTTTACGGCCGAGTGAAAACAAGTTGTCGACAAGCTTTTGGGAAAGCAAGTTTCAGATGCGATCAGAAACTTGCTCGCCAGATTCTTGTCGACAAGTTGTTTTTGGGATCTGAGAAGTTCAATTTAATGTGCAAGCTCAACCTCTCATTCGCTTTTCCCTGGTTTCCTAGCATGGGAACTCGTCCAAAATAAATGGAAATGACGAGAATAAAATGTTGCAAGTTCTCATATCATACCACACGGTTCGCGTGAAATAACGTGCTGGCAGTTGTGCGAAAACTTCGAGTGGTGGACAGTTGCTGCGAAAGCGTCGCTCTGTAATATGCCATAGACTTAACGCTGACTAGGTCAGCACTAGAGTTTTACATTCGAAAATATTTTTCGAATATTCGAATATTCGAATTTTCGAATTTCTGGGGACCTCCGAAATTTCGAATATTCGAATTTTCGAATTTTCGCCAACCATCGAATTTTCGAATATTCGAACTTTCGAATTTTTTGAACCCACCGAATTTTCGAATATTCGAATTTTCGAATTTCCAGGGATCGCTGAATTTTCGGATATTCGGATTTTCGATTTCTTGCGAACCACCGAATTTCCGAATATTCGAACTTTCGAATAATCGAATGTTTAAATATTTATTCGAATAACATTCGATTTCGTAAAAATATTTTATACCCATACATGTAGGCGAACAATGGGATATGTTTCCCAATCACAACGGGCATGAAACTTTTCGGGTAGTAAGTTTCACTTGCCGTTTCGGAATTTTTCACAGCTTCCTCATAAGTGGGAGCTTGTGCTGCTGTGGAGTTGATCCCTTATCGGTTTTAGAATTGCAATTGGTTTAAATGCTTAAGCTTTCCAGAACGCCTATCTCTTTTGCGTTCTGAAACCATTGCTAAGAGATCGTAATGAGGTATGAAACCCTTCTTCAGTGAAAAGGCTTTCTCTTTAATATCTCAGTGTTGTAGTTTAACAAAATTAGCCATGGTAGTGAATGTAGAGGTATTGACGCGGTAAAAATAGTGTTGGGTACCGTGGTTCAGTTACCTTGATCATGAATGAGCTTCCGGCTATCAACAAAAAAGCGTTAGCGATACAAAAAAAATATGTTGCGTGCTGTTTATCCGGTCCAACTGCATGCTTGTACGTTGAATGTCAAAACCCGTAGAACGTCTATAACAAGATGTCGGAGTATGTTTGGGCAGAAAGGATAACAAGAGATTTTCAAGATTTTGTGTGAACTTTTGAATTCCATAACTAGCGTAACTAACGGTTTTGTACTTGGAAAGAGTAGAAAGAGTTTCAACGAAGCATAGCTGGAGATCGGTTAAATATTTGTTATACATAGTTCTGGAGGAAAGGGTTGAATAATCAGAAGTTTAGTTAAAACTGCTGGTTTCTCAAGTGTCTGGAAGAGTACATGCGTAGGTTTTAGCGGAGAAATGATCGTCGCCAAAGTCGTATAAATCGCAGAACTGCAGTTTCAAAGTTTTCAAATGCAGTTGGCGGATTTCAAATGAATAAAAAGATATGCGCAGGTTTTTGGGAAAACTGATATTGAAATGAGAAATTCGAATGTGGTTTCAATTGGAACGGTTCTTCAGCGAGAAAGTGGAACTCAAATAACGGCTGCGAGGCAAAACAATGCCAAATATTCGAAGTTCCGGCCCAAAATATTCGAATATTCGGATATTCGGATAATCCCGGACCCTCGAATTTTCGAATAATCGAATTTTCGAATATTGCGGGGCCGTCGAATTTTCGAATATTCGAATTTTCGAATTTTTCGGTACCCCCGAATTTTCGAATATTCGAACTTTCGAATTTTTCGGAACCTCCGAATTTTCGAGCATTCGAATTTTCGAATATTCCAACATTCGAATAAGTATTCGAATTTTATTCGATTCGGTCAAAACTCTAGTCAGCACTAGCCGCTGTCAAACCTGCTGTATGGTGTAGCCACAGGGGTGGCACAGCTTACGATGCATTAACTTGAGCACCGACTGGGTTTGTTAACAGTCATCAGCCCCTCAACTAGTGAATGTGGCTTGCCAAACAAACTTTAGTTCGCATGTTTCTATTTAATTTTTCAAATTGTGGATAAATAGTACGTATTTAATCGGTGACCTCTGCTGACGCAGGGAAGTGTTTACTCTTTTTCTTGAAAAACGTTTCCAATGCAGTCAAATCTGAAGCTCTGGCAAAGTCAAAATCACATCCCTTCTTCGTTTCGTAAGCCATAGCATTTTCCTCCAAGCTGTCACTCATAACCATTTTTAGTGGATCAGTCTGTCAACGTGGCCACTAAAGTCTCTAGCTATGGCTACGTTTTTGTGATTATCGAGGCCTAAGAGTAGTATATGGGAATTGCTGCGAAAACATTCCCTCACATCGATGCCTCAGAATGGTGGGTCGTGCGCAGAGACAGTCCCTAGCACGTCGCTTCTTACGGTGATCCTGATGGAAATCAGGTGGTGGAAGACTCGCTGGACGCTGGTGACGAAATCTCGTTAGCCTTCGTTGACAATGATCTCAACACTGCGTTGAGGTGTGTCACGGTAGCTCGTAGCCATCGCCAGTACGGCACGACTTCACCCCTCCACTCCGTTTCCTGTACGCTGGTAGTATTGACTTTTCGCCTGCATCATCGCTGTAATTTCGCGGCTTCTCCCTCCCAACGCACCTATGCTGACTGCCGCTAGCCGGATCGTGCTGTGATTCCACTCCTGCGAATGGTCTTTGATGGCCAGCAGCCCTCACCTACATTTCACAACGTCGGGTCTGTTAGTGGTGAAGCGCCCTGCCTTCGCGGACACCCCATCTTTTCAGAAGATCCATTCTGACAATACTCATAATGTATTCTATTCTGACGCGAGATAGTGTTAATGGGCCAACTCATCGCAATCTTTGACACCCAAATTAGTGAGGAGGATGATTTCCTTAGGGCAGGTCTTGCTCTCCAAGTACCACATGAAGGCAAATCCTTGTTCGTAAATCTTGTCGCGTTCTCGCCAAGGAATTGCATCTATGTTTTACTACTGAGAATTTTTTCCTCTTCTTGTTTCTCATCCAAGCAATCTTCCAGGAACACATCTTATTGCTTATCTCAGTTCCCATCAAAAGATGAATCCATAGGTACTTGGGCAGGGCGTGGCTGTCGTGCAGGAGACAAAAGTGGTACAGGCCCAGTTTCAAAAATCTACTTGAGAGACTTCAATTTGCCAGAGAATAAGCTTCCTTGTGAACCGAATTCCAGTCTGCTGATGAGCCCATACGGCCATCTTAGAGAGCGAGAGCTACGCTATCATCCACAGGAACATCACGCTCCCAAAGGCTCGTCTATCCAAAATATGGAACAAAGTCTACCTGAGTTAGTTGCGGCGCAGAGGCTATGCGCTCCGTCGTCGTCTCTGTGACTGCCTCAGCAAGGAAGGAGCCTACTGCGAACAAGAGTGCATTTATTTGGATCGCCTAGACATGGGCTTTACTCTGCATATATCTATTTAGAATGAGTTCACGTTTTTGATTTTCTGCGACTCATTTTAGGTGCGTCAGTAATTCTGACGCACCCTGTATAGACTGAATCGAACACGACAGAAATAGGGAGTCCATCCCATAGATCCGTCCATGTCCAAGGGCAAGCGGATGGCTGTTTTGGTTCCCGATCAATCTCCTTATCCCTTACCTTAGATAAGTGTTAAATCCGATTTTTCAGGCTCGAGTCTTGGTAGAACGACCGGTTGAACCTGCCGCTGTTGCGTTCGTCAGGGCCGTCCTGCTCGTCAACAAGGCCAATGTAATGGACCCGAAAATGCCTGACGATGTTCTGATTGTATGCAAGTATGTTATGGCCGAAGAGAGTTGCATTGCATCTCATGTTCATTTGAAACATTCCTTGCAGCAACGAACTAAAGCGAATGCGACAACAGCATACGGAGCCAAAAAAGCATATTTTGAGAAAGTCAAAACAGACCACTACAGAAAAGACACAGAATGATAGGAAATCATATGGATCATCCAAGAAGAGTGGCAGGTAATATTGAAGAGTTTCCTCATAACTTTCCCCGAAAATATCTTCATTTTCATTTCAAGAAGCATCAGAATATCCGACGTTTCTAGAGAGGTCGCAATAGGAATGGAACTGGTTAATCCGGCATTGTTAGAGGTCTCATATTCATTCATACGTGTGCTTAATTTGTTTTGTTACTGTTAATATTCAACATTGAGATTTACAACATCTTCGTCTCATAATTGGGAAACGGTACGAATTGTTAGCATCAGAATATTTGTTCCATGGTTTCGGAAATCACTCATTAATGCACTGTTGGGCATCCTCGCCACTTGATTAATTTGGTTATAATTTGGAAAAAATGAAACCGTACCTCAAAGACAATTGGTTCGGGAAGAGGAGAAACAGACGAATACCTAAAGACATCCAGACAATAGCATACATTGAAGTTTTAAAGACAGCACCCACGGGAATTTTCACGTCTGAGGACCTGATAGTTTTCCAACCTTAGAAATAGACCAAACAATTCGACGAAGAAGGTAGCGCTAAGAGCTTAGCCGTTTCTTAAATATAATTAGTCAAATGTCCAAGATCCTGAATCAGCAGCGTGCGGTCGTTTGATCGAGTTGTGGTGGCAGCAGAGCGACGTGCCAGCTGATTTGGTGGCAACTATTTCTTTTCATGCCATTAAAAGGCTATATGCTAGTCCTTTGCTTTACTTTTTTGCACTGTACAGCACAACAAATCCTTCTACTTGTTATTCTGCAAGGAACCTTCTTCTTGAGGTACTTGTGTGGCCGAATTCCGCCACTGCCTCATTCTCGAATTCGTGCATGGTTCTGGAATCGTTTTACAACTCGATCGTGTTTCTGTGATACCTTAATCGGTCAGACCATCTTTTTCGAAGTTTGTTTTCTTCCTTCAACTTCAGGAACGCTGCAAAATTGAGCCAAAAACCTCTTTAGCCCGCAAAACAGCTGACAAAAAAGGAAGCGGTATCGACTTTTTCTGAATCGGTCCACATCGAACAGACCTCGCAACTCGGCCCAACCTGCATGAAAGCGGTGAGCTGAGGGGTTCCAGAAAACAAGAATTTCGACAGTTTCGCCTGTTTTTAGCATTGTAACAGCGTTATGTGCACCCGATTACTCCGACTTGTACCGAAATCTCGAGGTCGAAAATTTCCATGGGTGCTGCATTTAACTTATCCAGTTTCCTTCCGACACACTAGCAACACGGAGTCTACAGCGGAAAACTGAACGGCTGATGCACTTCGTTTCAAATATTTGTTTAAGTCCTGTGAAATAGTATCAGAATTAGACATCACGGCCAAAGATTATCATCATATGAAATCAAACTAAACACTGCTGAAACTGACTCTAGTTATTTTACCAAAGTTGTTGTTGGCTGAATAAAGAAGTTACTATTAGATTGGCCAGGAAAAAATGTCCGAAAATTTCGTTTTTTTTTGTTTTTATTGTCAATTTATTCGATAAAGTAATCAGCAATAAAATCGTCATTGTTAGCTATGACAATGCTCCACCTATCGGGCAGGATACTGATTTGCTTCTCACAGAAATGCGAGGTTTGGGAGTACAACATTCCTATGGCATCCCAGAAGCAGCAAAGGAGGACCTTCTTGGGGTGGAGATCGGGTTTAGGCGGTGTTGGCAGCTCCTCGCGGGGGAGCTAGACGGCACGGCGGGCGTTGGAGTTTTAGAGGATCCAACTCTCATCACCTATAAGAGGATCTTTTAGGGACTCTGGGACGGGGGCCGAGGATGGGAGACTGATAGATGGATAGCCGGCTCATCCTGGCGCGGACAGTCAGTTGGTGAGACATCAATCTTGCTAAAACTTTCCGTTAGCCAAGCTACGGAGATGGTTTTCTGCAGTCCGCTCGCTGCATCCAAGCTTACCCGCCATATCGCGCACACTCATTTCCGGATCCTCCTTGATAGCCGTGAGCAGGGCTGATGAGAGTGATCGAGTGACTGTGGTAGGCCAGGGCGAGGTCGAACATTCGAACATTGCGATCGCTGAAAAGGGTCTCCTTGAATGTAGCGTTGATGTTAGCAGTCGTCATTCCCACAGATGGGCAGCGAAACCACTCATAGAAGCAGATCGATCGAAGGCAGTTCTTTCCGATTTGAGGCATAATTGAAGCGGTAGTCTTGCTACTTATGTTTTGAACCCATGACATGAGAGCTTCGAGAATGTTCTCTAAAATTATGTAGGCCAGACCCCTGTATCGATTGATTTTTCAAACGAAAGGGGGGGGGGTTGAAAATTCTTGGACATCACTTCCTCGCCAACCTAATAGATCATAAGTTCTGCTACATTGCGCTAATTTTCAACCCCTTGTCTCCAATTTTCATATCACCACTCCTAAAACCTGGTCCACTGCCTAGAACCTTCGATATCAATTCGATATCAGACAGTTTCATAAGTATTAGGTTGTACGGAAAGTTCTCGCGGTTTTTGGAACATTTTCTTGACTTTTTAAACACGAAAGCACATTAAGAAATGTATTAATTACCATCATGTCCTACCACTCTTCGCCCATTTTCGGAAAGCGTTTCGATGCCCTCGGCCTAGAACTGTTCTGGCGTTCACTCGGAAAAGTTGTCCAGCCACCGATCCAAGTTATGCGGGAATCGGATCGAGACGTAATTAGGACCATATATGACGCTGCCAACTAATTTGTCCGCGTAAAAATGCAAGTTGGGAATGAATGCCCACAATCCGGACCGTTCGGGGTATGGCACAGTTAAAATGAAATGGTTGCAGAACTCGAAGCGTTCGGATTTTGCCATTCCTTCCCTAATTCGCATTTTTACTAGGACAAATTAGTTGGCAGCGTCATATATGGAGATAGGGGGGAGCCGGAGGTCTCGGAAGTGAAGGGGGTCTGAAGGGTCTCAGGCTTGTTAGTGATGCCAAAAGTGAAGGGGGTCGTCGACCCCGCAGGGGGGGGGGATAGCGGCAGCTTTGCTTGCTGAACTATGTGCAATCCATCCCACATGAAGAGGGGACGACTGGGGGGAGGGGTTGCCTTCATCTATTTGGCAAAACTCAGGTAGGTAACTTATTCCAACGGAAATGTGGCAAAAAATATATCTATTGTTAGTAAGACAGGCCCCTCCACTGGCCCTTGCTGCACTGTAAACGTTTGGTTCCGCAGGTTTGAAAACGGCGATAGTGTCTTGAGACAGGCTAGGATTTGATAGACCTGACGAGGTGGTTGGAGATCGCCTCCTGGAGCTGTTTGAAGAGAATCCACGGCGTGATGCCCGTGATCTAGTAAAAGAGCTTCAATGCAATCATAGTACAATAGCTGTTCATCTACATCGCTACAGAGAGATAGGGGATATTGTAAAGTATTCTTCATTTAGCTTCTACATCGCAACGGTGCGCCTTCCCCCTCCTTCCCCTGTGCGTCCGCCACTGGTACCTACATAAGTTTGGGCTCGCGACTTTAATGCCTGGTAAGCAGCGAATTACCACCGCGCCGCGATAGGCGCACCGCGCCGCGATAGGCGCACTCCCCCGCTCTCCCCACTCAGCTCCAAGCTATTACAAAAGCCGGTGGAGACATTTTCCCGATTTTATCGGTTATTTGAGTTGCTGCTGAAATAGGTCCATAGAGATCATGCACTAATTTCGAGTTCAATTGCTGTGGTAGTACTGAATGTGGTGTCCTAGAACTTTCGATGTACCCTGTATGTAGTTCAGCTTATGCGCGTGAAAAATGGTGTCAACTTCTAGCAGAAGTGTCCCCCATTAATGAATATCCACATTTATTTGACTATTTTCAGCATGTCCCAGAGAAGGGAAAAGATCCAACAAAGAACAGAAAGTCAAGAAGGAAACAACTGTGATATTGAGTCTACATCTTGCATATATTTCTAGCACTTCACCTTATCCAGAATTACTTACATACAATCCATCATATAAGACATTATCGACCTCTTCTTCATTACGCCCTTTGCTGAATGATTTCGGAGATCCATGTGGGCACTGACTTTTTCAGATGCATACTTTAAGAATCGTTTCTAAATAAATATGTCTAAAAATTATTAGCTGTCTTGTAAGCGATCTTACGACTAGCATTTCTCCACATATTGTTAGCAAACGACAAAGGCTGTAAGTCGCTGCACAACTCAATTTGCCCGCCGCCACTGGGTGATTTGGCGTAAACAAGGTTGTTCAGAGGAATGCCGATGGTGAATGTATGTATGCATGCCACATCGGTTGCAAAAAAGTGCTGCCAATGGAGAATGCCAGTTTTTAAGGCAGCAACTTGGAGGCATGGTGAACGAGGATTTGATTTTGTAATCTGTTGCATTACTTATCCAGAAAGCCAGCGGGTGAACTAGAATCCCAAAATAGCGATGCTAAAATAGCGATTTTCCGTGACAGCATTGGTTTACTCCAAATGTGCAACGTCACATTGAAGAAAAATGCGAGAATGTTGGTGAAAGTTTCCATGTCAAACTACGAAGAAGATATAACAACTCTTCAACTGACTGATCAGAATTGGAGACCCCTGAGCGAGTAACAACTCTTATGTTTTGAACTTCCCGACAAATATCATTCTGAACTAAGAGCCCTGCATTCAAGTGACTGGGGTGTACAAGGGAGGCGGTTCGAAGTCGCCTCCAACAAATAAGCTCCATCGTCCACTCCCGGGAAGCCCGGCTTACCGGTGAAATCCTACCCTAGCTACCCACGCGGGAATAGAGCCCAGCAAGCTGTTTCCTGTAGGGTTATATTTATCAAGCTCGACACAGCAATAATAAAGAGTGTTCCTCTGATCTCGGAAGAGTCACTGGTACGACAGCGCCAGTGAGGACAAGGTCCGAGGGGTTATCTAGGCTGCCTAAAACCAGAAGGGCTATGATGACGATCTGTACCTTCAACGCACGCACGCTTGCATCGAAGGTTTCTTTCGAGGATTTGATGATGCAGGCCAGGAGGATCAGGTACAATGTCATCGGACTGATCGAGACGAGGAGACACCGGCCACTGAACGCCACCTTCGACACTTGAGAAGAACTGTTCCTTGGAACCTGCGACAGTAGAGGAGTTGGTGGAGTAGGTGTTCTCGTCAACACGAATTAGGCCATGAATACCGACTCGTTCGAACAGCTAACAACCCGAATCGGGCGTTTACTACTGAGAAGGTGTGGATCAATACCGGCCTTGACAATCTTCGTCGCCTACGCTCCATCGTCCAGCTACGACGATGAGGAAATCCAGGCCTTCTATATGGACTCGGAGAAGTTCTACAGGAAAGACCACACTTTCCACAAGGTCACTGTTGGCGACTTAAACGCCAAGATTGGCCCTAGGAGGACGCATGAGGAACTTCACATTGGTACCCACGGCCTACAGTGGAACGAGGAGGGAGAGAGGCTGTCTGAGTTCATCATGATGACGAAGACCATTCATGGTAACTCACAATTTCAGAAGCCAACCTCGCTACCGTGGACGTGAGAGTCACCCGGTGGGGAGTACCATAATGAAGTTGACCACATCATCGTCAATCGAAGGTTCTGCCTGACCGACGTCGGTGTTGTACCGAAGTTCTACACCGGATCAGATCATCTCCTCCTTCGTGCAAGATTCTTTTTCTCGCGAAAAGGAGAGAAAGCCGCGAAGTTCAAGAAGAGGACTCCCAAACCCGCCATCAATAGGGATGTCTTCAGTTCGTTGGCCGGCTTTTGGGAAGATGCCGTTGTCGAAAACATCGACGGAGAATGCGATCGGCTTGCTCAACATCTCTGCGACAGCGCAAGGAAAGCCGAGCGCTCAAGAACCATCCACCAAGAAACGACTGTCTTACGAGACCCTCGAGCTGATAAGCCAGCGTGGAGTCGCGAGAGCCGCAGGCAATTACTAACTAACGCCCGAGCTCGCAAAACGGTACAGAGAAGCGATAAAAGAAGACCTTAAAGAGAGACGAGCAACAGTATTGGCCGAAGCCGCAGAGGCAGGAAAAAGCATTCGCAAGGCCCGCCGCGATTTCGCCAATCGTAAGACGAGATGACCGCCCTCCGGCGCCCAGACGGAACAATTTCTTCATCGAGACGGGTGATTGAGAAGGTCATCCACGACTTCTACTCGGATCTCTTCGATAGCCACGTCCATCTCCCTCAATATCATCTTAGGGAGGATGGATATGTTGTCCTATCAGTTCTCCCTTCCGAAGTCCGACATGCCGTCAAGTCGGTGAAGAATCGTACAGCACCGGGCCCCAACAGGATTCGACTGGAACATCTGAAGAACCTACCGCCAGTTCTTATCACCACCTTGGCTTGGCTTACCCGTACCTGTCGGAATGCAAGGTACCTAACCAATGGAAGACCAGCAAAACCGTGTAGGTGTACAAGAAGGGAGACCCGCAGGACATTGGCAATTATCGCCCCATCTGCCTATTGTCCGTCGTCTACAAGCTTTTCACGCGAGTGATCCTAAACAGGGTCGAGAGGACACTAGATGAGGGACAGCCGGGCGAGCAAGCAAGGTTTCGAAAAGGATTTAGTACGACCGACCACATACACACCGTCACTAGACTCATCGAAGGATCGCGAGAGTACAAAGTGCTCCTCTGTCTCACGTTCATCCATTTGAAGAAAGCCTTTGACTCCGTTGAGACAGAGGCGGTCCTGGAAGCCGTGAGGAACCAGGGTGTTCCTACTTAATATATCAAGATATTTCGTGAGCTCTACAGCAACTTCACGACCAGGATTTCTCCATTCTACGACGACATCACCATCCACGTCAAGAGAGGGGTTCGGCAAGGCGATACCGTGCCGCCAAAACTGTTCAGCGCCACTCTCGAAGACGTCATAAGGGGAATTGGAATGGGATAGCATGGGAGTGCAAGTCGATAACCGGCGACTTAACCATCTTCGCTTCGCTGACGACATCGTCCTCATAATATCAACCATCAGCGAAGCGGAACAGATACTGTCCGACTTCAACGACGCGTGTGGAAAGATTGGTCTCCAACTGAATCTGACGAGGACAATGTTCATGGAGAACGGATGGGTCCCGGATTCCCCATTCTCGCTCAACGGAACGCCCATATCCGAATGCTCCAGCTACGTATACCTAGGTCGGGAAGTCAACATGATGAACGACCTCGCTCCAGTGATGGGCAGGAGGAAACGAGCGGTTTGGGGAGCTTACAAGAGCATCGAGGACGTAGTGAAGAAGACGAAGAAAACCAGGCTCCGTGCCCACCTCTTCGACACAACCGTTCTCCCTGCTTTGACGTACGCCTGAGAAACCTGAGCGTTGCGCAAGAAGGATGAGAATGCGGTCAGCATCATCGAACGCTCCATCGACAGGGTGATGCTAGGAATAACCCGCCTCACGCAAGTGAGGGCTGGAATACGGAGTTCCACCCTTCGTGAACAGTCGAAGATCAGGGACGCTGCCGCTTACGCCACGTTGAGCAAGATCAGGTGGGCCGGGTACGTGATGCATCTTAATGACCACCGTTGGACAAGAGCCGTCAGCGACTGGACTCCACGGAACGTCAAGCGCACAACAGGAAGACCATCGACTCGATAGTCAGACTTCTTCACGAAGTCCTTCAAAAAAAGATATTATGCTCTTCGTGTCCCCCGAACGGACAGAATCCAGTGGACAACTCTGGCTAGCGAGAGGGACAAATGGAAGGATTGCTGGCGCCCGCTCGGTACATCCGAAGATCAACGGGAGTCAAGGTGATCAAGGTGATCATTCTGAAGATAGTATAGAATCATTTTTGCCGCATAACAGCTACAAAACTTTGAAATCTGAACGAAGCGGAACCACATGGGACCGTTTCAGAGGCACGCATCAACAAATTGTCACCAGTTATTGTTAATCCACTTTACCATTCATAGAAAACTCTCGCTCTTCTCACAAAAGAAGTGGAGGCGCGAAGTCGGCGAAGCTCTGCTTCCCGTGGGTGACAATGATTTTCTTGCGTTCAGATGGCTCAAAGTAACGTGGCACAAGGGTTCGAGAAAAAGCACCGAGAAGCAGTACTTTTGCTCGGGATAATTTCTTTTATCTTGTGAGTTCCTTGACTTACAAAAGTTTCCTTCCAATCTCTGCGCAAATCATCTCATTCTGTTTTTTTTCTTCCAGTTTATGGTTTCTTCTTGTTCATTCTTGTTATATCGATCGACTTATCGATCACACAAATTGAGAAGGAAGACTACTAGGAAACCTGGGACGGTTACCCACAAGACAAACCTAGAGAAGGACGACTCGTAGAAAACGTTGGGGCCCCTCCTCTTGACATAGCGTTGTTGATTGACAGCAATCCGAAAAAGAAAACGAGTACTCGACTTAGCTCATCTTGGGAGCATCAAGCGGCGTCTGCGGAAGACTGTGAGGTCTTAGGAAGAGAGTCGAAACACATTCTGAAAGAGAAGCCGCCTTGAATTCAAACTCTACGTACGACCCAGGAATTTTCCCCATGACATATCGTGATCGAACTCTGAAATAAGTATTTTCAAAACATTGCGATATTTGTATCGAGGATCAAAAACGTAAACATTACGCTATGAGAACATTACTTAGTCGACAGCCGAGTATAAAACACGTCGGCAAGATTGCACATAGACGTTGTCTTCGCCGTATACAAGCCTCTCACGTATTATCTAAAATCAGCAAAACAGAAATTAACTAGGCAGCTAAATATACTGATAAAGGAAGCAGAGGAATATAGACAACCTTGGCAATTTCCAAGAGAGCTTCGAGAGTTGCAACAATTTGTGATCATAAAATACAGTTCTCTGAAAGGTGGACTTGACACCTCCTTTACATTTTTCCCCAATGAAATTGAGATGTGCAGAAGTGAGCGTTGTTTTCAAGTTAGAGGCAGTACGCACCACCCACGGAAATTTTCGTGTTAGAGATTTTGATGGTTTTGGATACATAGCAGTGGTCGCAACAGTATGTACTACGAATGTTGCACCGCCGTAACCATCAGCATTCTCAAGATATAAAGAGATTAGATTTGTTGCAGCGTTCCAACAGGATGAGTTGAAGTATGAAATGAACGGGTGTTTTCGTTTACAATCACTCTTTCCTTATGATAGCACTTGTTTTCATTCCCATCTCCTTCCATATTAACCCCGGGCGACTCGGCCATTCTGTGCCAACGGGCTAAACTCCTAGCAATGAAAACCGCCCTTCTTGCAGGATTTGACAAAGTTGAACACAGCATCCGTTTTCACTATAGAGGTAAACCTACGATTATAGCAAAACGTGTGATAGCAAAATTTTCGTGGGCGCTGCCTTTATCCAACCAAACCGAAACGTAATTGTGCAATTCTCTGCCAAAGTTACTTTGCACGCGAATCATGTGACAGTCAAAACAATTGAAGGCAAAAAGACTAACTTTTTCCACTAGACTTGCCCACAGAGTCCGTTTTATGAACAAATTACCTGCACGTTTTGTTCCGCAATGGTCTCCAACACGGAATGATGGCTACGGATTGTCACTGGAATCATTGCGGTCATAGTACTTGCCCTCGCGGTTTTCGTAACAGCACTTATTTTTGAAAAAGCACGCGCTCGAACATTTGTATGAAGCGTATATCTGTTGTGCAAATTTTTGGTGAGTTGTCCTCACAATTTTCGCAAAACTAAGTGAGGCGAGTCATTATGCAGGAATCACCTACCGTTTGGAGTCTTCTGGTGGAATTGGATGCTCGTGCGGTTTCCCTTCATCGGGGTTTTTATTTTATCGAACATACCACGTCCCCGCAGATACCAAAACTTCCGAATTTTTTAGTTGCTCGTCGTGGTTTGAATTTGTGAGACCAAATTATCAAGAATTCTAGGGTAATCTTGAAACGGATTCCTATAGAGTGGAACTGAAAACACGCAGCTTAAAACAGCTGGAAATATCAAAACTGGAAATTACGACGTTACATTTTAATCCCATGTCAATTCTTCATAAGCGATTCATAACAGACGGAACAGCTGCTATGCTCTAAGAACAATGGCAGTTGCATCATGTCTGGGACAACCCCACACAAGACAACCAGGGTTTTCCATCGACCTTGGGATTCCCCACGTGCATTTCCTTGAAGTACGCAAAACATACATTTTTCACAACATATGTGTTCTGATTGCGCTCCTCTGTGCTGTAATTTTCAGTTTCACATGCTTTGCATCTCCACCATCTCCCGATAACATGAGAAACAATTCAGTTTTCTACACTTATGATCGTTCTTCCCCTATACAAATACTCTCGCCCATACTGCGAGCCCTTCGACGACCACGGCACCTTTCCTTTCGCCTCCCTGATATCACTTCAATCTTTTAGTTCACTGGTTAAATTTTCTGCACAATTTGTAACCATTTCGTAACCACTATCTACGTGGAATATCTGAACATAACTTGCGTTCTGGAAATGAGATGATAATGTTCAAACATAGCAATAATGGAAACTTTTTTACTTTTTTAGCACGGATGTGCAACATGAAGAGCCACCTCGAAGGTGGCCAAGCAAATCAAAGTAATCTCGAGAGTTGTCTAGAGTGACGTTTGAGACGTCACATCACGTTTAAGACTCGCAAAAGACTGTTGGAACCTGCAAACACATCTAAGGAAAAAAATTGAGGTTCGTCATGTAAATTTCTGTGGAACATAGCTCTTCAAATTCTCTTTCACTCAATGCCTAATGAAAAATCGGAGCGCACGGCTAGAATCTGGACAACGCTGCTGAGACTGAACTCGTTAATCCCCACTGACGGATGAATGTCGAACTACTGCACCCTTAAAAGGCGCAGCTTCGAGTGTTTCCGATCCGTCGCTCGCCGCCGGCTCAGCGATCGTCTCAAACGAGACGTACGTCTCCCATGCCCGGTCCTACCGGAAGCAACATCACGCACACATGTGCGTTTTGTGATGGCCCGCATTGGACCATGGAGTGCAGAAGCTTCGACTCCCTCTCAAGGAGAAGTCGACTGCATGAACGCATGCCACTGTGAGCAATCTCTAAGCCGTGCCGGCCATATGGACACCTCGTGTAGTGACCATTCAACGTGTTTTTATTGCAAGATCACCAACAGCAACGACGTCAATTCGCACCACTCATCCTTTTGTCTATTTCACTTCCCACTGCAAACTCCTGGCAAGTCTGAAGTTGCGCTTGTAATCCTCAATGAAGCAAAGAGAAGTACCTTTCCACATTTTCTCAACCCACATTCAATACAAACAAAGTTAACTCCATTTTCTTGAAAGTTGTGATGATATCTAGATGAAACATAAAATATCTGAGTGGTGCTATGGAAAAAAAAAAACGCCTGCGCTCAAAAAAACAAATCTGAGATGTGAGGGAGAAAAAAATTGAGTAACATGTGTGCTTTTGCTCTTGTGACTATTGTGGAATTGTGATGCCCTCTGATACCTGCAAGGCCTTACCCTTACCATATCTTTTTGTCTGTTACTTCTTTCCTCAGTCGATGGATTCCTGTGAAGAAAAATAAACTGGTCTTACGCATTCTGCGCCTATGATATTTCATCATTAGTGAAAACTGTACAAAAGAAGAAGAGACACTGTAAGGCACGAATATTTGCAAGAAAAAAGAATTCAAAATAAAGTAAACTAAAGAAAACTTCAAAAATTAATTTATTTATTCATTGCACTCGAATGTGCGCCAACTAATTACCATGGACTAAACCTATGAAACGAAACATAGCAAATTATGAATACAAAAAGGAAATCTAAAATCTAACTATAGATTCCAACTGACGGATCCATAGAGAGCTCACTGCCAGGAAAAGTGGTATTGAATTGAATGCGCCCGGCTAATAGGTAGCTCACAAGCCAACAACCTACTGAGCCATGCGCGCCACTCTACCCATCAATCCACACCAGTTGGCCAGATGTCCTGGTCCCAGAAAAGGTCATCGAAACCATGACGGAATTTCGGCACACGAGTATACTAACTCCCTCGCGGAACCGTCAAGGTTGGGCTAGAGTTGTGAGTGGGCAAGGCGAAACAGTAGGAGATAGGCTTATAGCACCATCACCGGTAAGGTTTCACTGTCAAGGCCCAGCAGAGAGTTCAATCTGGAATCAAAATCCAAAAAAAAAACATAACATTGAAAATATTGAACGAAAACAAAACGGCATATCAAAAAGGAGTGGAATACAAAATAGCTCAATAACGCTGTAGATTAAAATGCCAAAGTTGGATGAAGCAGTCTCTAAAAAAAAACACCTAAGGGGATGTACTAGAAGAGATCAAGACACTTTAAAGAAACCTTCCTCAGCTTTAGCCGTCTAGTAGCTTCAGTGTTCTCAACAGATCGAGTTTTTGAGCTTCTTAAGTTCCGCCGTATTTTGAGAGTACAGAACACTGAGAGTAACATATTTAGCCACCTCGCTCCACGATTAAATAATGAGCGAAAAACTATTTTATTGCTCGGAACTGCTCCTTTACAGCACAAGCTTAGACCACCTATTCGCCCACATGTCAGTCTAAATGCCCAGTATTTGCATGCTTTCAGCTTCAAGTCTGATCGAACCACCCGAAAACAAAACAAGTTATCGTTAAACACCAGATTTCATTAAATGGATCCTGGTAAAGGATCCTGGTGAACGTCTGCTGTACCATTTTTAGTTTTTGCTGCAGTTTTTTTGTGAACGGGCTCCATATTTGTGAGCAATACTCTAAATGAGGGAGTACAATGACTTGTACAATCTGAGAAGGATGTTCTTCTTGTTGCAACGTACGTTTCAGAGGATGACAAAGAGAACAGAGAATGCCTTCTTCACCACCTGTTTGATATGACTAGTAAAGTTCAATTTATGGTCCAAAAGGAGGCAAAAATCTTTGACTTGTATGGTTTGTGCAAGCGTGGTGCCGTTAACTACATAGTTACCACCAGGAACCTTGCCAATGTGAAAAACGGTAGTTTTGTCTAAATTCAAGTTCATTTCATTAGCGCTAGCCCAGTCCATCATCCTTCGCAACGATCCCGTTAAGGCTAAATGGATTTCATTCCTACTTTTACTCACCGTAGATGCCATTCTTAATATCATCAGCATACACCTTCACAAAGACTGCAGGATGACTTTTAATGGATCGTGGGAGATTATAGCAATATGCCAGAAGGAGCAATGGGGATAAAACACTGCTTTTCGGCACACCGCTATGACAGTCAAAAGATTCCGAAAAACTAACCCTAGCATACATATGCCTTTCTGGAATATAATCTTTTCAGCCACATCAAAATTTGACTGCTTATCCTAACTTGCTTAATCTTGGACAGTAGTTTGACATGGTGAACCCTGTCAAAAGCTTTTGATTAAAAATTTGGGGGATTCCATCGATGGAGGATGATACCGAAGGTTTCAGTTGCTTCAGATGGAGGAGAACCGTACCTGTCAACGACAATATAAGAGAAAGCATTTGAATTGAGCCCAATGTATTCTCTTTTCTCAACCTGAGAAGCAGGAGAAGAGAATACGCCGGAAAAGTATCGACCTAAAGCATCTGCTTTCTTATTGTCGCTCACGTAGTGGATACCATCATTATCTACAATCACCGGGAGGCTTGCATTGCCTTTAATCTTCGATCTCATGAGAGAAAAGAGTCCTTTCATTCCATGAATATTAGCCAATCGATGCTCATAACTGGACTGGAATCTCAAAATATGACAATTCAGGTCAGCACATACTTTCTTATAGAAGGACTTTGATAACGGGTCCACAAGTGTTAAACAGACGCTTTTGGGATAGTAAGTCCTGAGTAAGATTAGGGTGATCAACCATTCGTTTTTTTTTTCGGAGAAGGAAGAGGAACAAATCTAGCAAAACTGGAATAGACAATAGAACAGAATCTTTTATAAGCATCATCCACACTGCTATAATTCTGGAACACCTCCCACCAATTAAATTGATAAAGGTGATCGGTAATCCTACATAATTGGCTTTGTGAAAGTTGGGCATCGGTATATCTGGCGGAGGGGAGCATTACCTTTACTAACCGAGACCGCGACCCGTCCCATTCACCCAAACGGTAAACCGTAATAGGGCGACATCCGACTTCCAATGCTTCGAAGATATCACTTACCTTATCTTCAATATGCGCTTATCTCTCCATCACCTTAGAGTTACCTTAGAGTAACACTTTCGCCACGACTGGATTTTCATTTAGCGCTAGAATGCCCTCGGTTAGCTCCTTTACGGAGAAACTGGAATAGTCCAGCTCTTCGGTCTTATCGGGGCTAACTAGATGGTCACAGTCAGGTTGATGAAATAGGAAATACAGGGAACGATGTCCCAGTCGAGCACAGAGTGGTAAAATTGTTGTGAAAATGGGCAGAACAGTGCTGCGTTTCCAAGATACAGTTCTTCATCGCTTTCTCGAAAACCTTTTAAACGAAAAAAGATTAAAACTGTGGGAATGAGAAAAGGATCATCAAGGCTTGACAAAAAGGATGAATGGCTCAAAGCGTTATCGTACAAAGTCCAGGATGAACATTTGCCTTCCCATTCAGACCAACCGAACAGCAACCAGACTTCCAGGTTTCCCGCGTATTCCGCACAAGTTCAGCATGCAGTGTAAGTTCTACATTTTTCAGAAGCCTGAATTGCGGCGCATTCTCAAACTCGGGAATTTCCCTAAAACATTCCAGGAGGTTACTGCCTATCTCAAAAAGTTGCCAAATAACAGACCGAAATTTCAAAAATACTTTCTAAGACAAAGATTTGGTTTATGTTCAAGTATTTACATTCAATATTATTTTAAAATTATTATTATTGGTTCGAAATGTTGGTTAAGTGTTGGTTATTGGTCACTAAATGTCGAAATCAATATTTCTAGCATTTCTATTGTCAGGATCGAGGAATTAAGCTAATTATGATCCTGAGATATGAAGGAGTTCTGTGGTAACACTAGACTACATAAGTTTTATTTAAGTTTAATATGATACAAAGTCACTCATAAAAATGGGGGAAGAGTGAGCGGATTTATACGACCATCCAGAGAGGAGCCAGCTCTTTTTCTATTGTAAATTCTGGACCCGCCTCCGGCGTTACACATGCGTCGGAGAATGGGGTTTCGTATTGATGATCAATGGATGCGTGCACTGCATCCCGACATATCCAGTCAGAAAAAGCTCGACTTCGAGCTTGAAAGAGAACATGGAGTTGAATCTGCATTACTCGTTGAGTCATCGGGTTTCCCAGACGAGAGCCGCTTCGGTGAATCACAACACATGATTATGACCTACAACTGCACCCTCCCCAAAGTTGGGAGCTCGTTCTCGAGCGTGAATGAGATGGTGATGAGTCGTCGCTGGTGTAGCGTGGAGTTGAGGGGAGTTCCCGTGTAGAGCTGGCATGTTGAAATCGGCTATGATTTCAGTGAGGGGAGATAGTGAAAGTGGTCATACAGACATTTCAAATCTAAGCTATGTGTCGAACATATAATGTCTTGTTGAAGTGATGAAGAAATGATAGAGGAAAAGCAAGAAAAAATACAACGAGTGAATGCTAAAATCTCATATAATTCTCTGTTTAATGAAAGCAAAATTTTCTAAGTGGTTACTTGACAATGCTAGATCTTCTCGCTTAGAGAAGCTATAAACAACTATTTGTAAGATGAATTAGGCACGGCATACTGGTTTTCATTCAGCTCTTTGTAGAAGAGATAAAACAAAACTTTACCTAAAGGTATCAAAAACTATCATTGTCTTTCAAAGGTGATTTGATAGTTATTAATCCTTCTCCACAGGCTGAAGGGAGCGCTGGAAAGGTTTTCTTATTGTTCAAAAGACTTTGAGAACGTCTTATAGCTTGTCTTACGTCTATTGGCATTTCCGCTGGTTGTGAATTACGGTTGGGTTGATTTTGGGTGGAAATGCTAACCGACGCAGGACATGCACAATATATTTTCAATCTGTCAATGTGTACCGTCCGAGGTCTAGACGTACCTATGACATTCGCAATCTTATCTCAGGGCAACTAACTTGGGTTACTCCAAAGGTGTCTTTCCACTGGTTTCTGAACTTTGGAAGAAACGTATCATCTCTTAGCAAAACCAAGTCTCCACTAAAAATGTCCTTTGGAAACATTTCATGGTGGAAATCGTAACTTGACTTGTAAATGGTTGCCTTCTGCGCGATTTGCTTTCTGACGTCAACGATTGTTTTCAATGCCAGTTGGAATTGACGGAAAAGCTATCTGTGGCGTATGAAAGATGAGATGGTAGCTGATGTAGAGTATCGCACTACGTGATTGGGTGTTTCCCAAACACAACGTAGAAAGGGCTATACCCTGTAGTGTCATGAATGCTGCAATTGTAAGCAAAAACAATAGGCTGCAAAAAATCAGAACACAAATCTTTTGCTTGACTGCAATAAGATGTAGGTGCTATGACAGTGACAAGCCGTTCAGCCTTTCCATTCGCTTTGTGATTGTAGCTGGTAGTGAAATTGTTGGAGATTCCTATGGTTTTATTGAGCTGAGGGAATAAATCACTGATATAATTGCATCCTCTATCGGAAACGATTTCATTTGGAATACCATGTTTAGGAATTACATCTTTAACATAGGCTTTGATTACTATATCGGTGGTTTGGTTAGGAAGGGGTGTACAGATTACGAACTTACTGAAGGCGCAAACAATCATGACTTATAATAAAGCGCTTAGTCTGTCTGACAGTAAGTGTGTGTGTGAATGTGTGTGTGGTTGTCTGTGTGTCACGAAATTCTACGATTGGTCAGTGATGGTGATTGTGAGATCATATAAAAGGCCAGGATCGGGTGTGGTGTGGTGGAGTAAGGTAAGGAAGAGATCGGGCAGAAGGTCGGGTGATGTGCAACGGGTCCACCGATACAGGAAGAGTGCGCCGGCGCCCAAAATGGGGGGAGACGGGTCCACAGCTGTGATAAGGGTGCGCCGGCGCCCAAAATGGGGAGACGGGTCCATAGCTGTGATAAGGGTGCGCCGGCGCCCAAAGTGGGGGGAGACGGGTCCACCACTGTGGTAAGGGTGCGCCGGCGCTCAAAAGTGGGGAGACGGGTCCATAGCTGTGATAAGGGTGCGCCGGCGCCCAAAGTGGGGGGAGACGGGTCCACCACTGTGATAAGGGTGCGCCGGCGCTCAAAAGTGGGGAGACGGGTCCATAGCTGTGATAAGGGTGCGCCGGCGCCCA
>KN727391.1:0-22005 GCA_000816745.1 Ancylostoma duodenale
TTCCGACCTCAGCCGGACGATCGGGCTGGGATGGTTGTGCGCCGATACATCGTAGTGGGGAAGATGGAAAGGAAGGGGAGGGTTCACCGATGGTGAAGGGGCGACGGCATCGCATAGTGATAATGACGCAGAAGAAATAGTCTACAAACGGTGGAGGAGTACGTCGACTCCCATACAAGGGGGATGTACATATACTAGACTATTGCACCGCTGTGAAAAAGGCGCTTCGGAGCCGGAAAACGGGAAGAACGAACAGCGAGAGTATTGATAAGTGTGGAACGGCCAGCGTGCTCTGGGGAAGATGTCGTACAAAAGCAACGGAAGGGAAACGAGCGCGAAAAGAAGCTCCCTAAGCCAAGGCCAAGGTTCCGCAAAGCGGGCAAGTGCGTTCCTATAATAGTTCGTCTGCTTAGGATTGCAGTTTTCCGGGACACAGTTCTCTTCTGTTCTAGCGTTTATGACCACCTTGTGGCGTATATAAATAAAAAACAAATGAACAACTGAGTTATATCAGACAAAGTGTCAGTGCGTAGCCATCCTAAAGATTAGGGAACCTAACCAGGAACTATTTGAAATTGAGACGCTTAGACGGTTTCAGCCATTCCACACTACTACCCCTTCTCGAGATAAGTTTTGTTCTTCACGACACTTTACCTCGAGCAAAATGCGCGCGACTATACTGGGTTCGTGGGATTCCTTGTTGTTTCAGATATCTTAGCCGAATATACCGTCACTTCTATCCCACTTCTATCCATTTCCATCGATCAACTGCACTGTTTGTTATAGTAGTGCTTTCAAGCTCTACTCAGAAAAAAGTGAAAGAAAGTGCAAAACATTATTTATTTTCGGCCAGTACTACATGTTGAAAACAGTAATAGGATAAGGGATTTCCTGTCCTGCTGCGAGCGAGCGCTATTACGTACACTCACAATAGTTACGAAAGAGCAAAATGAGAACACCTCAAACTGGTGAATGTGTAGTGCAACCAGTACTTTGATGTCAGATGTGCACAAGCTCTGAAACATTTGTGCTTACTATTGAGGATCCTCTTGAGCCACGTAGCCTCAGATCAGACTGGAAGTGCAGCGATAACTCTGATAACTCTGCAGCAGAAACAGTCAATCTGTTTCGTTACCCTCCTGCATTTGTAAAATGAGAGTGAATGCATTCCTAGAGCTAGTCTATTGTTTCCGAGACAAAAAGAATAACTTGGATCTTCAAAACAAAAGGAAATTGCTTCATTTCCTTGGATATTAGAAATATGAGCTTTACATTTACAACCCGCAGTTAGAAAAGCCCGAATTTTAACGCAGAATCACTCTGCAATACCACTTACACGCGTGTTTAACCGGGATCTCAAAAACTCTCTTGAGGACTTCTTAGTAACCGGGATGTCCCCTTCTCTGCATCTGAGACATTTGCGGGCTCTCTGCTCGCGCTCTATCAATATCCTCAGACATTCGAGCAGCACTAGTCTCGGTGGGCGAGGCCCATCACGCGCACTGACCGCCCCTTGCAGCACATGACTAAGTGAATTGACGAGAGCAGCAATGCTGAAATAGGCCTGCACTTTTGCAGTCGCTATTGATATAGTGCTGCGGACGTGAAAAATCGGCCACTCAGACATTCGCGCAGCAATATCCTCCGCGAATAGCAGCACTTCTCAACTAGTACACCGACAGGTGCTGCTAAATCGTCGCGACCATATCAGTATTTGTCATCATTTCGCCATAAAGTTGCCGCTGCTTTAGCTCAACAATGCTGCTTGTCGGGCGTGGCACCACCCATATCCTCCCCCTAATCTGTTCCTATTTTTGCCCTAGAGTGCTGCCAAAAGTGGTGTTAGATCTCAATAGCCTCACCCCACAGTGCTGCCAAGACTGGCATTGCCAGGTCCACTCTCAGCCTACATTCCTGGCCTAATGGAGCCATTGGACTGTCAAACCTCGTTTCTGAGTCCCCAGGCACCATGATCACACAACTATTGAATGAGCACGGAAGTATAAATGGAATTTATTATACGAACTATCATCAAACTAAACGCTAAACAAGTAGAATACTAAAACTTTGGACGAATACTACGACGAAGAATCGGTGTTCTTCGAATGCATATACTAAACAGTTCAAGTCATGCGTTGAATACAAAAAAGGGCTTATACTATAGCAAAATACCAGATAACACATACAAAATACCAGAGCAAAATACCAATACCATTCAAATGAATCGGCAATGAGGCAAAATGAAAAGGTCAGACCGTTTAGGAAACGGTCCTACCGATTTCCGGTCATAAGATAAGATAAGATGGTCCACATATAACCACATTGAGAGCTATTAACTGGGTTATCAGGGCCTATGAAAAGGCGACGGACGGGACACCCCCTTTAAGAGGCTGAAGGACATAAGTGTATATGAAGTAATTGAGATAAATGTGCAATAGTGAGAATGTATTGCGTTCAGTGAGCAATAAAAAGAATTCGAAATATTGGGGCGTGTCTAGTCTTCATAGAATCGCTGGAACGCACTGAAGCATCACACATGCTTGCGCAACCGCAACCGCAACACAAGCAGCCCCAGACGTTACTTATACTTGCGCGTGGTAAAGTTGCACGTTGCAAAATAGTGAGGAAGGTGCCCCTCGCCAACTTTTCTACGCGGCAAGCATAAACAGCACCGAAATAAGTAATTCTACAGGCAGGACAAACAAGAATTCAAACTAAACAAGGATAAAACAATAGAACAGAGAATAGACTAGAGAGACGGCGAAAAGAGAGAGAAACACAAGGAAACATAAGATGGAACACAAAAAGGCAAAACTGTAGCACCAATGACAAAAGACACTGGGATGGAGTGCGCAAAAAATTCAAATCAAAAAACAACTAACAAAGAAAGAGTCCACGCTTAGAACAAAGGCAAGAGAAGATAACAAGAAACAGAAAAAAAAGGAAAGAAGCAGAAATGAGTCATCAGGGGGCACCTATATACTTTTCAAACTTTCAATAAAAAACTTACCTCAAACTGCGGACAGCTGGTTGTTCAGAATTATTACAGCACTGATCTTGTACCCACCATCCAGACATCGAACATTTCTATGAGAGGGGTAGCTTCCAGAAGCCACACAAACCTGAAAACTAGGAAAAGAGAGTGCGGATACATGCAAAAGGGAAATAAGAAATGAATACAAAACAACAAGGAAAAAATGAAAGCATGAGAATACACAGAAAATGAACAAGAGATCCCAATTTGGGTGAAGAGAATGGGAGGAATTTCGAAAATCAGCGCAGCACTCGCGATATCTTCGCGGCAACTAGTCAGTACTGCTGACCTTTCTGCAGCATATAATGCATACTGTTCCCTCCAAAAAATGGGCGGTCCAGGCCTCGGCAGCTGATTGGCAATGATGCTGCCTCGATGCAGCACAACCTCAATAACTGCTGCTCTCGTCTGTGCAGATGATACTCTGCTGCTGCGTTCAGAATGTGGGCGGGACAGGTCGAACTCTCGGAGGATAGAGCTGCACGATTCTCTGAGCAAAAAATGAAGCTACGTAATCAATAGTGCTGGAAATCAGTGACAGTATTGTGATATTGTATGCCCAGAGGGAAAGACGATGTCACGATACTGCCGATTCCAAATCTGAATCGTCGCGGGCGTTTTCGAAAATGTCGCGTGCATTTTGTCGCTATTCGTCTTGTTCTTGTTTGTTTTCGTTTCTTTCGCGTTCTTTTCGATTATACTGTCGTGATTGCTCATTTTGATCTAAGTGTACCCGTTTTTCAGGCATGCAGCTAACTGAAATAACCAGGTTCACGCACGCTTCCGACAATGAAGTGGTCGGGGACCGAACTCGCGCAATGGGCATCATCATCAACATGATGAATTGCCCCATTGGATAGGTAAGAATGCTTTGGAAGTTTTCATGTATGGAGTTTTTGCTTACTCCGTTCAGAACATCGTAAACCAACGATGTTCACATTGTTTTTCTCGACTTTCGTCTCAATCTTTTCATCTGTACCCTCACACCTCTTCTCCTCTCTTAATTTTTCTCTCCACTAATCTAAAAAACTCAAAAACTCCACTAAAAACTCCACCATCGATGTTCATTTCCAAGCTCTGATGTGGTCTATCCTCTATTCCTTCATTTCTACAGTTCATTCTCTTTCCCTCTCCCCTTTTCTCTCTCTTCCTCCCATGAATGTATAGCTGTGATAATAGAGAAAGCTTCCATATCATTATCGTTGTATTTGGACGCTCCATCTTAAGTCGCTTTTAGTCGAGGATGATGATTTCGGGAAACTTTGCCATCTGTTTCGGAATTGGTGATACTATGCTAGGATACTTCGATGATTTGTATTTCCTGGGACTCCCCACTGTAGCTCCGTAAGGTGGAAATGTGCATGAGTTTTTTCTCTTGTTCTTCGTTGCTTGTTATTTGGATCATTTTCAAATCTTTTTTTTTGGATCATCGTACTTTTTGTGTTATACTTATGTATACATGATATCCTCTATTCTCATTGAAGATGCGCGCGGACTTGCGCGGCTTGGTGTTGGAAAATCTGTTGAGATACGAATTTCGCAAATTTTTCTTCCTTTCTTCTGTAGAGACCGCAATCAGCAACTTGCGAACAAGCCAGCCAGTTCGTGTAAACATCCTCATCCAGAGTGTCTAAATCCGTCCGCAACTGAAACTTATTGTGAATTGGGCCTAAATTGGTCCTTGAAAAAACTTGTCAAGGTTATACATATATTAAGGCAGAGATATCCTCTGGGTTGGTGCATGGTTATGGGCGATTTGACCCCGTCTCGCAATTAGTTTGCTTTTCATCGTGTGGGGAATGGGATCTTATCAGACCGAACATGTTGTATTTTTTCCAAAATCAGAATCGAGGAGACATAGAAAGCTGAGCTTGAAGATAACAGGAGCCTTCATGTAGAACGAAGCCATGCCTACAAGTCGGCTTTGAGCCCCTAAGCTTTGCGCATTTATCTGCGCCTCAAGGGTCTATACCTCAATGAGAAGAACAGTATTGAAAACAATAACGTGGCTGCGATCACGTTAGTGGGCGACTTGTATGTCCTTATTGCTTCTTTTTTTTTAGTTTTAGGTCGAGCGTTTTCCTTTGTTTTCAATTTGTCGTTTCTTTTTTTTGCGCGCGTTTTTGTGTACCATTCATCACTCGGTATAATTCACTTTATCTTACAGGGCGGATGTTCGGCATATGTGTATGTGAAAAAAAAATGGTCGTCTGCTCCCAAAGCTTGAGTTCCCCGTTTTAAGGAAGGAAAAGAGATCAATCGGATTCGTAGGTTTTCAGAAACGATGACATCTCACCTCGAACGCGGTTAGTGAGGAAAAGGCCGACGGGACGAACGAACAAATGGAAGAACTTTCCGCTGCGGACACCTCGACTAAGCCTTCAACCCTTCAAGCATGAGTGGAAGCCACGTACTTTTCATTTGAATTCGACGGCAGCTACAGTGTGCATCTTCTTTGTTACACTTTTTTGATATCTGATTTCTTAGAGTGCCAATCGTTATTGCCGCGTTACTGCAACGCGGCTTTTTTGCTGTTTTCACTGTTTTCATCTCTGTATGAGAGATGAATTCAGTCAATTAGACACATGGTTGCCGTTTGCAGTAATGCTGCATTCTATTCGCTGTTTTCGATTACGATGCTACCACGTCGAAAATGCTAGTCGATTTCTCGAATCTGAATCCGTTTTTGAACATTTCTAGCGATTTTAAAGTGCCTGACTTCTTTTCTTTTTTTGAATCGATGTATGGCCTGGTCTAGTGATTCTAATCATTTTTTTTTATAAAAGCGGCTGAGATATCATGTCTCATCAGAACTGGTCCCTATTCTTTGCCTCACTGAGCAGAACATACTCATTTTCGATCGCTAGGTCTAAAATGTTATCGATTCGGCACAACTCATCAATGGGTTTTCTGATCTATTCTTTCTTAGTCTCAATACGATCTGTATGGTCTCGACTCGAACCGAAACTGCTCTTCCCGTATTCTCCCCTCCTACTCACTTAGCCACAAACTCCGCTGCAAATTTCACGCGTTTTGGTTTTCCGCCAAAAATCCGTCTATTCTTGACGACCTATAATTACTTTGAATTTAATCCACGCCTCTGTTTTGAAGATTATTTTGCCCATCTAGAATTGACTCATTTGCTTACATTCGCTGACTTCCTGACCTCAACAAACAGCTCTACTCCGGCTAAGACTCACTCCATTTTTGTCGCTCACCTAATCTATACTTTTTCTTTTTATTTTCGTTTTATTCCCTTGAGTGTTTTATTCCATTGCCAGTTTGATCTAAGCCGTTACAGATGGGGTCGGCAACAGATGCTAATTGCCTCACGCCGCCTCACGCTGCCTCCCGCAATGCCGGTCCTCAGGTAAAACTGAGTTTAATTGTTTAGCGAAGCCGTAATTCGCCATTATTTATATGTGTAAGGACTTGACTCAAGACCAGTATTGCACTGAAGTAAAAATCGTCTTCGTGCTCTCACTTCAACTTTTGCCAAAATTTCAAAAGTTGCGAGTTCATGAGGACACGTACCTGTCATGCGTGATCTCTTGGTAAAGTTTGGTAAGGATTTGTAGAATACATCTTGTATTGTACTGAAATCTTACAGAAATGCCGTTTGTTACCTCACATTTCAACCGGTATGCAACGCCAAACTAGCAGTGGTAAGGAATTTCAGCCAAACGTTCCCATGATTTACAATAATTCTCTTACCCAAGTATGAAAACTCATTCTGACACAACTACTCATTGCTACAGTTGGTTTAGAAGCGAATACCACTAAAAAGATTGTTTTCCGGGAACTTTTATTTTTTGCACCCAAAAATTCGAAGACAAGCTCTGCTGCCTTGGCTGCTCTCAAGGGCTGTCAATAACCATCTCTAGTTGCAAGATTGGAATACTGTTATTGTTCACCTGAATATTGAATGAAAATAACTTTGGATGTTGGTAGTAGTAAAATAAGGGGCTAGATGCTTCAAGTGCAAAGATTGTGTCAACTGCTCTATCTCCAAACGGAAAAGAAAAGAAAAAATATCCTGTTTTACTCTACTCTAATTTAATCCTTTCAGTCAACGATCGGATGGACGTTTCTTGTGTTCCACTCCTGGTGTACTAGCTAACATTGCCGAGAGAAATCTCTGTTAACACCTTACGAAGCAGAAGTAAGAGGTCATCACTGAAGGGTAAAGAGTGACCTGTCCTCTGGCGCGACATAACACATCAAAATCCTTGTAACGAAGCTACGAGGTCAATGAGCGATCAAAGTGAATGCCAAAACCTCATTATCTCCATATGTTTTTTTTTGTGTTTGAGCAGGAGTTAGCACAGTTTAATTCGCCATCCTTCGATTCCTTCAAATGTTTTAGCATCACTACGTGTTCGAAACCATTCCGTGATCTGTGAATTTACCTCCTACCTCCTACCCACTCTACTGCTCTGTTGCAACAAAACGGGATAATGTTTGGTTGATATTTGAATGAAAAGGAGGAATATTCCAATCTTGCAACTAGAGATGGTTATTCATAGCCCTTAGGAGCAGCCAAGGCAGCAGAGCTTGTCTTCGAATTTTTGGGTGCAAAAAATAAAAGTTCCCGAAAACAATCTTTTTAGTGGTATTCGCTTCTAAACCAAGTGTAGCAATGAGTAGTCGTGTCAGAATGAGTTTTCATAACTGGGGTAAGAGAATTATTGTAAATCATGGGAACGTTTGGCTGAAATTCCTTACCACTGCTAGTTTGGCGTTGCATACCGGTTGAAATGTGAGGTAACAAACGGCATTTCTGTAAGATTTCAGTACAATACAAGATGTATTCTACAAATCCTTACCAAACTTTACCAAGAGATCACGCATGACAGGTACGTGCCCTCATGAACTTGCAACTTTTAAAATTTTGGCAGAAGTTGAAGTGAGAGCACGAAGACGATTTTTACTTCAGTCCAATACTGGTCTTTAGTCAAGTCCTTACACATACAAATAATGGCGAATTACGGCTTCTCTAAACAATTAACCTCAGTTTTACCTGAGGACCGGCATTGCGTGAGGCGGCGTGAGGCAATTGGCACTGGGCAAGCGACCCCCATCTTATGTTTATTTTGTTATGCACAGTGCTTAGCCTATGTAAGTGTTGGGACTTTCATGTGAACCCCTGCAATGTTTTCATAGCGATATATTATTTTATTGCATTCAACAGAAAACACTTGAAGGCTAGCGTGAAATTTCCAACACCATGTTATTGTTTTTCCATTTATATGCCTTGAATTTGAAGTTTATTTTTCTTTTAGGTGTTGAAAATCCACTCGAAGCCACCTCATGTTGTGGCTGTTTTTCGCTTTTCTGATTTAAACGTAATTCTTACACACTCGTTGTTGTAAGCTTCGAGTGAACTTTAGACACTTGCTCAAGTTTTGTATGTAAGTAATGCGATGTTTTTTAAGCATCTAATGTAATCACACGAAGTTTACGCAACGTTTTCGTCAATCTTGGCAGCTTTGGGCGATTGGCTATCTCTGAACTTATTTTTAAACTCATAAACTTCGCGTGAGTTCTACACTATAACGTGTCTTACACCACCTTAGAAGTCCATATTGTGTGTTTTCTATGAGTTTCTTGGTCATTAGGTCATACTTCCATGCTGGATATTGTTTTTTGTTGAATTGATAAATTTTGTTTTTTTCCTGAGTAGACAATTGCGACGACGAGTCGAAAGTCGCGGGTCCCCTCTGACTATTCTGGCCCTACAATGCTGCTCCACTTCGGTCCGCTGGTCCGGTATGGGCCCGCGAACCTCACGAGGACCATCTAGCGAGCGATAATATCAGTGCTCTGGGGCTGGAAAGGCAATTTCGAACCCAAATTTGCGGCACCTGGGGGGCTACATTTTCAGTACATCAGGATTAGAAGGCCGAAATTAACAGCACCTCAGGGGCCACGCTATCAGGACAATCCTGTTAAAGGGCTGCAAATTTCAGCAATAGCAGGGCGACTATACTGGTAGTAGTAGGGCGCTCTGATTAGCACTATTGGTCAAGTAAAGTCACTTCTGCAGCTCTCCAAGAAATGGCATGCGAGAAGAGCCGATACTGGCCGAGACTAGAGCTGCTTGAATGTTTGAGTCAATATGGCAGTGCCTGATTGATCCAACAAATCGACGGTTTTGCAGCGCCCAAGACCGGCATGCAAACTGTGGCATAACCTGACGGTCATATCGTGGTTATTGAAACCTATTGAAATTCAGTCCTTTCAGGCCATTTCGAGATCATAATGGTTTCTGGTCCTAGTTAACCGGCAGTTATAGCGCAATCGGTACGGCCCCAGATGGTTAGACTCTTTGTGCAGGTGCCATTTTGTTGCCGAACGACTCACTACCCAGAGGTGTCCCCAAAAATCAGCCTTCTCTCACCAGCTTATACAGTCGCAAGTGTAGATTCATAAAAAAAGGGATATTGAAGAGGTTTGTCCCCAGACCTGTCGCAAAAAGTAGTATTTCATATTCCAACCACACTTCAAAAATATATTCGTAGAAAGTGAACCACACGTTCAACAATTTCGGTTACTTTTCAGATTCACATTCATGTTCGATCAATGCGATGAGATCACAGCAGCCGATATCACCGTTAAATTAATTCAGAATGAGCATGTTGACGTTATTCTTGGGCCCACATGCAACTACCGTATGTTATTTCTGGTTTGCTGAATAATTTTCGCTTGCTTCTATATTCCTGACGTATGAGCGCTCCAGATCCAGAGACATTGCATCATCACGATACTCTGCAAGATTTACTCTACTCTTCAACACTTTTATGACTGTTGATGTATTTCGCTAGCCTTTGCAGACATATCGAAATCCTGATCGAAGAAAAGCAGAGATGTTGAGTAGAAACCCAAGTTGACTAAAAACTTGACTGGAAACTACTTCCGTGAATTTAAATTTGAAATTTCTCGTTTTGTAGCCTAAATTCTTTTAAGTCGTTCCAAAATTTTTCCCAGAATTGCAGTCTTCACGGAATTAAGACATTTACTGTCCAAATTTATACTCGAGGTGCAGCGTTCTCTATGGTGGAGCAATGGTAGGAAGATGAACGAGCTGCAAGCAGATACAGAGAAATTGCGGCGTGCGACAGTGAATTGGCAGGCAGAAGCAAGCCTAGATCTCAACCATCTGTAGTGACGGCTAAAGAATAGCGCCATGAGGAAATGTGATGAAAGCAGCGCTAATGACGAGTTTTTTAGATATCCCTCCATTTTCTGAAAATGACAATGATGTTTTGTGTTTTCAGCTACAATAACTGCTGCACTTATTTCTGGATTCTTCAACAAACCATTATTTTCGTGGGGCCTCAGTACATCTTCTGAACTGGACAACGCTTCACGCTTCCCCATGATCAGTGTTCTCGCCGTAAACTCATTCAGGTTGGGAAGCAAACGAACTCAGCACATTTACTTATTTGTTAGGTGTTTGCATAAGTCCTTGCTGTTTTTTTTCTCAGCTGCAGCTTTCTCCACCTTTTTGTTATCTTTTAAATAAAACCATATAGGATTTGACAGTTTTTCTAAAACGACAGTTTGCTTGAGTAGTTTTGAGCCTCCTGCGAGCTGAAAGCAGTGAGTCAACGAAAAACAGCATAACCGACAGCTAACTACCCCGGCATTCAGTTTAAGCTCGAAAGGCCATAAGAAATTGGCAAGCGACCCGTGCTAAGAATGAAAGAGATGTTTCAAGAGATGTATTGCTTGAAATGAGCTATCATCAGCAATCTTCTAAGCTCAAAGAAGATATAATTGGTCTCAATGACACCACTTCAACCGAACGGATTTCTTCCGCGAAGACCTGGGAATTGCTGCAGGAGTCGTATGCTATACAGGGTGCGCCAGAACTATCTGCGCACATAAATGAGTCTGTAAGAAATGAAAGATGCGAAAACATTTCGGAAAGATGTATGCAGAATAAAGCCCATGTCTTGACGATCCGAACAAATGCACATTTATTCGTAGCAGGCTCCTTTCTTGCTGAGGCAGTCACAGAGACGTCAAGTGAGCGCATAGCCTCTGCGCCGCAACTAACTCAGGTCGACTTTGTTCCAGATCTCGTATAGATAAGCGTTTAGGAGCTTGATGTTCCTGCGGATGATAGCTCAGCTCTTGCTTTTTAAGATACCCATATGGGGTCATCAGACTGGAATTCGGTTCACAAGGGAGCCTATTCTCTTCCAAATTGGAGTTTCTCAGGTAGATTTTTTAAACTGGGCCTGTACTACTTTTGTCTCTTGCACAAGAGCCAAGTCCTGCCCAAGTATCTAAGGATTCACCTTGTGATGAGAATTAAAAGCACGAAAATGTGTTCTTAGAAAATTGCTTGGATGAGAAATAAGAGAAGGAAAAATTCCTGTAGTAAAATATAGATGCACTTCCTTCACAAGAATGCGACAAGATTTGCGAACAAGGACTAGCCTCCATGCGATACTTGCAGAGCAGGACCTGCCCTACTCCCCATAGGAGTATCATACTCCTAAAGGTTACCCTTTCTATAATATGCAAGAAGAATGGACGAACTGCAGTTGCGGCGCATCGGCAATATTCTCTACAGAAATCTCCGCGGCTGCTTTTAAGAGAACAGCAACTGCTCCGAATAAAAGCAGATTTTTTGCATTCATTAAGACATGACCTTTATTTTGAATATGCATATGTGGGGATTTTCTGGATGTTGTCTCTATTACAGTCTTGTCTCTTGCCAGCATCGCCAAACTGGCCCTACAACAGTTTCATGGTTGGTGTTCTTCCGCGTTTATTATATTTTCTCCGAAGCTCAGGCGTTCAAGGAGTATCGGTTCCTTCCAAGTCCCTATTGAAAACAAGCAGGAAATGGTGTTTTCTCTCAAACTGACGTTTTTCTTCTTGAGCCTAAAATTTAAAACAATCAATATTGCTGAAAAACCATATGATGATAGCATCATAGTGGAAGAGATGCACTTCCAGGATGTATGGAGCACTCTATGGAAGAATGGAAGTAGGACGGAAAAACACACAAGAGAAAAAAGCGCAAGGAGTTATATGATATGTTGTGAGTTATGCACGGGATTGTTTTCAAATTCACTCTACTGGCTGACGTTTCGCCGTCTTCGTCTTCGTCAGAGCCTGAAAGAGTCAAGCCAATTCATGGACAAACCTCTTCTCAATCATCATCATCGAGATCAAGGCTATGCACTGAACCCACTAGTAACCCCTAATGAAACCGGCGACTGACCTCCTTACGAGTCCAGCGTCCAGATGGTGATGGCCGAACACGTTGGGACTTGGTAGCATTGTGTGGCTATCTACCAGAAATAATATTTTGGGCTAGATGTTACATTATCCGAGATATATGATTAGTTCACCGGTGATGGTGGGGCACTCTTCTCTGTGATTCATTTTCGGATTTTCGTTGTGGATCCAAAACGCTTCGAGAGTTTTGCGTGCATAGATCTCAGTTTCACAAGCAAGAATTGTGGTATGTACTTACGCCGTTGTGGGCGTGTGCTCGGTGACGACCTAGAGAGGTGAACGAACGGGAACTTGATTTCCCCTCAAGGTGTTCTTTGACTCTAACGCACAGTGACCGTGCTGTCTCGGCAACGTACGCGTCACCTCATTCTCTGCATTTGTTCATATAGATGACGCAGTCACATGCAGTCCCCTTCTCTACCGAACGGAAGAACTACACAATCGGACGATGTGCAGAGACGGTCATAGATGCGGTTTCGAATCAGTTGTTGCTTGAGATTGCTTGGAGGTAATTCCACCTGCATAACCGAGCATTCTGAGTATTCTTTGTCTCTAAATCTGGCAAATCAAAATCTGTTCAGCAGTGCGTGCCAGAAGCATCTAGAGTGGCTATGATTGGTGGGTTCATACTTTCTCCCAGAGTGCGGGCAGTACTTGAGTTGGGCCGCAGTTTCTTACTTTGTTCCACAGAAGTCAAGAACCCAATGATGCTAATGATAGTAGATTTCGCATAATTGCAACCGACCTCTTTCATACTTCAAGTTGCTTCAATAGAGAAGCGCACCACAAACCTTACCTGTCCGCAAAAAAGCGGTATACGGGAAATACGAGAACTGATAACCTCTCAGTCGTTGAAACTGTCGATGAGTGACTGAAGAGACGATTTTGTTGTGATTTCGAGGACATTAGACAGAGCGATAACCAAGCAACATCTGAGCGATGCGATCTTGTATCCTCTTCACACGAATTTATAGCATACTCTCGGAAACTAAACAAAACCTGAGTCAGAATTGCGAAAGCAACCAATTTGAGCCCATTACTGACTAGTCATTTAAGGATGGGAGTGCCAGTCAGCTCCGTTCTCTACTTAATTATTTATTTGTTATCCGCACTCAGGGTGCGCCAAAAATAAGAAATAAAACTTCAGTGTTAGTAAGAGTAACATGGTCCAGGAACTCATATGTATCGTTAGTCACGGTAGTAAGTCCAAGTAACAACAGTAACCAGGTGCGGCTTAATGATGTTGCCGTAGCCCATTGAAATGGATCATCCATTTATATAGAAAAAGCAATTCTATCTATTCGGACAACTGGATTTGACTATAGACGAGTAGAACTTCCTATACCAGGAAGTACCATGACGTGACTACCATGACTGAAAATGAAGCCCACGGTCCAATTACTTCCTTATGGTAAAAGCACGGTGGGCGCGCCCAGCGATGACGTCACAACCAGTCAATACCCGACGGTGGACAAGTTCTGAACGTTGAGCGACAAGGGTTCACCATATCGATGAACTGATGGTGCATGACAATCTTTACAAAACGCCTGATATGAACTCCCTTGAATGAGGGGCTAGCAGGTGAAGCTCTCAGAAAGAGAATCTGTTGGGCGCACTGGCCGACGGAGTCCCTCTAATGCTGCTTCGTAATCCTTGCTGGTAAAGATACGTTCTGGCGCGCGCCCAGCGAGCGTCCTTCGCAGTCTGCGTCCTCGTCCCTCGTCTGGTCTGCTCCACGTCTAGCGAAGTTCTGCTCCGGCAGAAGCGAGCGACTTTACCGATCCGCGTCTTCGAAACTGTAGCATTTCCACAGATCCCAAGTTCGATTTTCTTTAAATCTTAGCATTGTTCGTGACAAGGCAAATCAAAAACAAAATGAAGAACACACTAGCTAGCGCTCACCATCGCTGCAGGAGAGACTTTGGAAAGGCAGACCGCAAATGCACAACTAATACTACTAACTACTCTCAGGCATTCGTGGGGTTCGACCCCAGCACGAACGGGGGTTTGACTCCAGTTACATCTGAGGTCGAACTCCCCGTTCCACTCCTCACGTGCTGCGTTCGTCTCCTCACGTGCTGCTGTCCCACATATCAGTTGCTCAGTTCTTCACACGACGTGCTCTGTTTGTCCCCTTACGTGTCAGTTCGTGTTAGACATGTCCTTGCACTTTCACATTATAGCACGCTGTTGCTCTCCTATAGTGAGCAGGAAACAAAAATGGGCGAGGAATGCCTGGACGCGCATGCGCATTCTGCGCCGACGCCCAGTGGGTCCCGCGGTCACGCGCCGGATTTACACATCCGCGCCGCGTTCGCACGCGACCGCATCCCACGCATCTCATCTGACCGAAGGCCGGGCCACGGTTTCCACCAGGCATCAGCCGGCCAGACGAGTCCCGTAAGGCTCGTCATTCTCCGCCAGAGCGGAGACTAGACTGAGGCTTCCACACTTGACAGGCGGCTTATATACCTTTGTATCAGTATCAGCAACATGTTTCTCTGAACTTTCGTACCACTGTGGGCCCACCGTTATCCCATGGTGAACGTTCGGCACGTCAACCATGGGCAAACAGTGGGGCCACCGCGGACTACTCGTGGGGCCACCGTGGTTGAACTGTGGGGTTTCCGTGGCGAAACTGGGGGATTTCCATGGGGAAACTGGGGAATTTCCAGGGACTTTCCAGGGGCTAATCGGGGTACTTCCAGGGGTTAACCTTGGTACATTCGGGGGTTAATCTTGGCACTTCAATGTGTTGATTAGGAGTCATCATGCTCTTCCGCCCACATTCTCATCGTGTCCTGATCGTGTTTTTCTGGATAAACACCAAGTAACAGCATAGAGATTTATTTCCAGTATATTGGTATTTAAAAAACAATACAAGCATAAGAGCAACAGGACAGCAATGTTTCGTGAGTGGAGCGAAACACGTAGAAACCAAGGACTTTCCATTTCCATACGGCCTGAACATGAGCGGGATCTTCATCCACTTGGAACGAACATTTCGGATGTTCTCTACTCACGTGCTTAGACAGGCCCCTTGTTTGTGAAGAAGTCAGAAGGGGTGTACGATATTTGAGCATTCGCGAGTGTCGACTCAATTATTCCTCTTCAAACAATTTGTTATGAAATAAGCCAACCGATTACTGGAAATAATACCTAAAAGAGCTTGTACTGTACTGAAGTAAGTACTGAAACAAAACGCTTACTTCAGCAGCCAAGGAGAAGCAGCATAGTACCTACATCCACGGGGCATCATATGTCACGCCCCTCCCAGACAAACTTTCGGAACTTCCGCTGAGCTTGCCGATTTTCGGGACTTCGGAGCCTGGTTTACTATTGGAGCCCAGTTTTCGGAAGTATGATTTCACGCGTCGGTTTTTTTGAAGTTCCGAGGAAGTTCCGCGGGTGTTCCGAATGGAGACGCAGTGAAAAAAGTAGCTCCGGAACTTTTGCGGAGCTCGACACTTTTCGGAAGTCCCATGGAGCTTCCAGACAGATAGAATGATCCAAGGAACTAACATATCGAATGGAATGTTTCCATCCAGTTTTTGTAGCGGTATGTTCTTGCTTTACTTCAGCTAGCCATATAAGAAGCCGTGGCAGAACACGAAAATTTTTCCGGTATTTTTTCTTCGAGGTTCACTTCGGAATGCCCCAATAATGAGGTGTGCATCATCGTGAGGGAAAACGAGGCGTAGACTTCCCGCCCTTCACAGTCAACTCGTCCTCGGTGGCATTCAAATTTTGTATGGTCATGTATAGTGGAACAGCGCGCTAAGGGAACGAGTCAACAAATCAAGGGAAGTTGAGGGCGGGAGGAGGAGTTGAACGAACCAATCGTAAAATTATACCACGCCCCGTTTTCCTTCACGATGATACACACCACCAACAATGACATCCGTAATGCCGAATTCCGGGTAAAGCTCGTGTCAGATAAATTTACCCCTGCGATTGTTCACATAAATACGAAAATTTGACAATTTTTACCAAAGAGGAGTTTTTTTCATGTTGTCGTTGAAGTTGGAATATGACGCAGATACATAGCACAGCCAGAGGGTGAACCTGCTTGAGGCTCATCTTCAGAAAACGTAATAATTTTTTCATTTTTGCTATCGGGGAGCGTGGAGGTGTTCATCCCTCCATGTTGTTCGTTTTCAACCTATATCTTCGGTTATGTTAACTCCATAATGCGCGAATTACGTCACTCTTTTTCGAGACTTCCGTCGGGTCATTATGGTCGCTTCGTTCCGAAAGTTTGTCTGGGTTTTTCCGAAAGGACCGTACCACCATGGCGCCGTTTACCGTGCTGGAGTCTCTGAGTGCGTAGAAGTCCAGAAGAACTCACCGCAAGCGGAAGCGAAGCCGCATAAATGGATTGGAACCACTGAACACAATGCTGTTTTCACCAAATACTTAAGTCATTCTGCAAACACGCTCTCGAGGGACAGGTCTCAAGATAAGGTAAAGGTGTGCAAATGGTGAGCAAATGGTGGGCCTTTGGTAGTCGAAACGGGGGCTGAGGAGGAATGGGGATAGGTGGGATAACGGTGGGCAAATGGTGGGCAAAAGGTGGTTCAACCGTGGAAAAAACGGGAATGTGGGCTAACAGTGGACAAAGGGTGGGCAAACGGAGGTTCCACCGTGGGTTTTCCAAGCATGGTGGGCCCACCGTGGGAGAATGGTGGGCGCACCGTGGGACTGATAACAATGGTGGGCTAACGGCGGGATAAGTGGGGGTTGACACCATAATCGGGGGATAACCGGGGGGTAACGGTTGGGGGCCCACCGTGGGATAACGGTGGACCCACCGTGGTGCAAAAGTTCAGAGTTTAGCTAACACGGTATTGTCGAAACGTTTTGTGCTGGGGTCCAACCCCAGAAGTGAATGCATAGGAGCTGATACGCGGGGGTGGAACAGAGCATGTCTGGCTGTTCAAATTAGTAGGCTTGGGGTGGAACAGAGCACGTCCAGCACCAGCAGCACGTCGCCTCTTCCATGGCAGTGGGCGGGGCTAAATATCTTTGTGCTGGGGTTGGACCCTACGAATGCCTGAGCTACTACTAAATACTTGTTCTATTTCCTTTTGCTCGGCACAAAGCGAAGCAGGGCTCGCTTCTCGCGGAGACCTCAAACAGGCGCGCGCGACCAACGAGGGCTTGTCTGAGTAAGTCCATACATATCCGATGGAAGGAATCGTCCGATGAGAACGCTCATCATACTGATGTCTCGAACGATTCAGCCATGCAAGCGGTGCTTGAGCTTCTCACCGAACATCAAAACAGCATTACATGGGGTCTCCATAGAGGAAGAGGTGACACTTTTAAACGAGAGTCTCAGCTCATCTTCAGGTGGTCCGGAGAATATTTCGCTCAAAGAAGAGGACAAAAGTTGAAACTCCTATGTGAGAATGGCGACCGTCCTTATATTGCAGATACATCGACGACTGCTTCCTTGTCTGTTCCATTCAAGTTGAAATGGGCAGACTTTTTAAGTTGATGAATGAGCAATCAGAGCATATCAAGCCAACTAGAGAAGCACCCAAACAAAACTGGACAACAACTCACATTTTTAAACGTACAGGTCCACATTTCTGGGGGTACACTGAGAACAAAATGGTATCGTAAACCAAACATAATAGTAATAATAATATAAACATAATAGTCCACAGTCTCCGCGCTCCTGCGCACATGAAGAAAACCATTGTTCGCAATATGTTCAGGACAGCAGCAAGGGTATGTTTAGGAGGCGAAGAAAAAGGGAAATCACTCGACGTGGTGCATGCGATTGCCATCTTAATAAAGCTATACACCCAGAAAACAGCGCGGTTGGCAACGCTTTTCAAAACGCAAAAAAGAATGCCAATACAGATATAAAGTTCAGTTTTGCAAGCCGTTCATCTCCGATGAAATCAGCAGAGCCATCTGCAACCCTGGCTGAGGAGAGCAAACTTACAGTTAGAAAGCTTGGTCATGCTAGTAGAATTACCCCCAAGCAATCTCAAGCACCAACTGATTCGGAACCGCATCTATACCGTCTCTGCGCAACTTTCGGTTGTGTACATAGTTTGTTCGTCCGCCAGAGAAGGGGACTGCATGAGATTCTGGGTCATCTATACTCTGAAGTCCGTTGGCGACCTATTTGGCGAGGTTTGTTGGGCAAACTAGGGAACGGGTTTGCAAACGAGCCAGGCAAACGAACTCCGCCAAATGTCTTGCCAAACATGATGTCCCGCCATATGGGTCGCCATGCAAACCTTGCCAAATAGGTCGCCATAAAAATCTTGCCAAATAGGTCGCCATGCAAAAATTGCGCTTTACATTGTAGGTCAGATTTCGCCACGTACATCTATTTCCTCCCATTGTCAGGAGAGGCTTCCAAAATTACCACAATGTTCAAGCTTAACATTTAATGGTCAGATCTAGGAAGTAGTTTGGGTAAACTACTTCAAGCAGTTGAACCGATGACATCTTACTGGCGCGTAGGATACTTGGCTCCTTCACACCAGTTGCGAGTGTGTAGGGATCTGGTCCCTTAGACGGTGGTTCAGTATAATAACAAGTATTATCTGCAATTCTATCCACAAGTGTTAGGTATGAACTACGAAGACAGGAATAATGCGGGAGGGCGGTCCGCTTGGTAAGGTACCACCCTCTATCTTGATTATGTGTTTACAATATGGACCACAAAGGCACAAAGGAGCGCACATCTGGGACTTTAAGAGCGTCCTGATGCAAATATCAGGATAACATCCATCTATTCCGTGCCTGGAGGCACGAAATACGTGAACGTCGCCGTGGTGTTCAGCCTGCTGCGCACTGTCGTGCGCACTACGGCGAGGACCACGGAGATAACCTCATGCAAAAATCAGGCTGTGGTATTGCCTGGCAGTTACTTCTGACCGACACCGCCTCCCTCCTAGTACTTCTTTTCCTCTCCTCGACTTTTTGAAATACGTACCTCAAACTTGGGTAATTGCACCGAGTAATCGACTCGGAAGCCGATGCGTCGTATGTGCCTGTCCAGAAAAATGGGAAGAGTGCCCCACCATCACCAGTGAACTAATCCTATATCTCGGATAATGTAACATATAGCTCAAAATATGACTTCTGGTAGAAAGTCACACACTGCTAGCAAGTCTCAACGTGTTCAACCATCTCCATGTGGCCGTTGGACTCGGCGAGGATGTTAGCCACCGGTTTCACTTGGGGTTGCTAGTGGTTTCAGTGTATAGCCTTGATCTCGGTGCATGATTGAGGAGGGGTTTGTCCGAATACTTTCACGAATTGGCTTGATTCTTTCAGGCTCTGACAAAGACGAAGACGGCGAAACGTCAGCCAGTAAAATGAATTGGATAACATCCTCGTGCGTGGCTCACAACATACCATATTAGAATCTGTCACAATGCCGTGGTTTAATGGTAGTCGGACATGGGAAGCAAGGACTTATGTTAACACCTTGTATTTATTCGAATACGACGTATGAGACAACCATTAAAAAACCAACAAGTAGAACAGGCGTGATCCTGAGCCTAAAATTAAGGAGACCTATGACCTGAGTAAGATTTTAGCCGTTCCTGTTTTGGAGGAGGTCCAACGATCCGATGGCCCAGTGATTCAAGAATTTTTTTTTCGAAAAGTCGGCAGAACAATGGTGCAATACTTATAGGTCTGTAGTTCCTTGGATCAGAGGAAGGAGTTCTTCAAAAGTTGGGTTACATAGGAATGCTTCCAAAGTCTAGGAATCTCCGAGAACATAACTGACTGGTTGAAAATGTAACAACGGGGATATGCAATAGTATGATCAACATCTCTGATCTACAATAAAGGGATTCTGTCTAACGTAAGAGAAAAGGAGTTTGGCCTTTTGACTAGGTGTTCATAAATCTCAATCTTCATAAATCAAAATGTGTGAAATCACTCTCGCTGGTACCAGTTCAAGATGAAAATAAAAAAAAAGCAGGAATGATTCCATCATCCTCATTGAGTACGGTGTTAAATTCACGTGCCAGGGCATTCTCTCTATCACGACCATTAATTGAAAACTCGCTATTAGATTTCAAATTTGAGAAATGAAATTTCGTTCCTAATATGAGCAAGCCCCATTGGTTTTTAGAAGTTTCATAAATTTTTGCAGTCTTGGTGTAGCACTTCACCTGCTTTTGCTGAGGTTTGAATGGAATCAATTTGCGTTCATTTATTACAACTCAGGTGAAGATCAGACTTGTGATATTATGAAGAACGACGTTCAGGTTTGTGTTTCACCTTTTATCTAATTATCTTTTACCTAATTAGTTTCCACAGAAGTTCGATGTAGTTAGAGCGGAGGCGTTAGTAATTCTGTAGATGACTTAATGATGAGTCATCAACTTTCAGCTATCTTGTAGTTGATGTTGAAATTTGCTGCAAATGATTGATTCTTCGTTGGCTCAAAAATGGACGAGGGTGGTAATTGAAAATCGAAATCTCAGTTGTATGTGAACTCGTAGTTCGCATTCCAGCTAGGAGCTGGGTTGGCGCTGAACCTGGAATAGGGACGAAACGACGAGTATGTAAAGTCCTTACACGCAATCGGCGGAAAATTTTCGAGCGCCCCCGGCATGCGGCGCGTGCGCGGCGCGGCCCTCTTGCGGGACCGGTCCCGTCAGATTTTTGGCCCACATGAGTGTTTTTCTTTCATTTTTCTCTTTAGTTGAAGGGTATTTGAAGGTGTAGGGCCTGTTGCTGACCGATATCGACCGGACGGCCCCAGAAGAGGGCCGCGCCGCACACGTGCCGCATGCTTGGCTCGCTCGAAAATTTTCCGCTGATTGCGCATAAGGACTGTATATGCACTGCGTTCGAGACGTAGCGTAAAAGGTCGTTCCGCGAAAAAGCCTACCAGACGAATTTGTATGAGATCAAGGTTATAGCCAGTGGGGTCTGCATCCTCACCTCTTGATTAAGCTATCCGAGGATGCAGGTCCAAATTCCAAAAAAGTTTGGATCTGCATTAAAGCACTATAAGGGCTTCCTAACAGAAGCATGGGCAGAGACTCAACCCTGTAATGATGAATCAAACTAAACTTCAACTTCCATATGTTTTGTCCAATATTTCAACTCCCAACTATTAAGAAAAAAAAGTGCAGCAATAACATACACGAAGAAACCTGTTCCTTTTATATCCTAAAAATAGCAGCATTACAGTTTTTATTTAAATATCAGAAGTAGTTGATAGCAGCGGATACTAAAAAAATATCCCTCACGGAAACGGCTGCTTTCTCTTCGGAATTTTCCTTCTTCTCAATTTTTTTGGGCTTGTTGGTAGTCCTACCTTCCCATTTAAAGAGAACTACGGAAACTAAAATACTAGCTCACAATAGAGTTCAGAATAATTCGTTTTTGAATCGAAATGAGGCGATACAAATGAGGAACCAACATTTTTGATGACAGCGGTTATCTTGGACTTGGAACAAGGTAGTTTTGTTCAAGCGCAGTCGGCGTCAATATTAGGAATAAAGAGTATTTCGGCCCTCATCAGATTCTACAAATTTCGTATGAATAACTCAATGCGTAGTTGAATTATAGCAGAAAAGCCCTGCCTCCAAATATACGCGTGAACCAGTGGCGGACGCACGGGAGGAGGGGTGGGGAGGGGGGGGGGGAGGAGGGGGGGGTAAAGGGGGGTCACTTAAGCCGATCGCCAAATGATGAACAAAGGATTTTTGGTTCAG
>KN727392.1:0-16685 GCA_000816745.1 Ancylostoma duodenale
TGATGATAATGTAAATGATTGAAAGATATCAGTTTGTGGAAGAGCTTGTTGTGCTCCTTTCTCAAGTCAACTAGATACTCTTTTGAAAAAGGGCAGCGATTATAGAGGTGAAATTCGAGTTCGAGTATTCGTTACCTAGTGGTACATATCTACCAATTCATAGCCTTCCTTCCTTAAGTAACAGTAGAAGAGTGAACGAGTTGCCTTCTCGAGCATATCCAGGAAAACTGCGATGCAAGACAGTACATCGAGTGGCAGGGGCGAACCAAGGCCCAAACTCATTTCATTCAGTGAGATAGACGCGCTCTTATGGAAATGTTGACATGGCTCCGATATCTTACCATCCGATAGAGACCAATTCCCGGACACGTGTATCCACTCTTTTCACCACAGGACATCTTTATTCGGTTAATTTCCACTCGATAATGATCCACGAGCTTCGTCATCGATCCTTGCTGTCTCTCGTCAACGTGCATTTGCGCCAACGATGAACAACACATGGATGGAATACCTTTACCGAATAGCAAGGCGGATATCGGCCTGTTGGAACGAATTTATAACTGTGGTGGTTCCTCCCTCCCCCACCTCCCTACCGCCGAATATATTCGATACGGGTCCACACTCCATCTGCCTGTAGTGACAGCCCAAAAAAATCGCGCTGTATGTCCTACAATTGTTGCACAGCTACATCCACGCCGTTGAACCACTACGATTGCTGAGAGCCAAAACCCAAAATTTGTGAGGAATCAAACAGATCAACGGCACTTCAACTTCCAAGTTAATGTGGTTCCTCAAATCCTACGCCTGTTCACATTCGTTCATAACATTCGCATGAAATCCTTCATTGATCCATTAAAACTCTTCAGCAAAATGAGCAATATAACCGCAATGTGCGAAACAAGTGACGAGTGCCCACTGTCGCCATGATCCACTACGAACAACCGGATTTTAGCAACACACGGATGAGATCAACCCTTCATCAAAATAGAAATTTATCAACGCAATATGTCGCTGGCAACAATGGGCAACTCAAGTGAACAACTAAAAATTAGAATCACAGAGGAAAGGCAACGCCGGTTACGTAATTCAGCAAAGCTTTAACGAACCATTCATCATAGAAAGAAGATGAGCAAATTTCGAGCATTCGCCCACAAAGCTTTTTTACATTTATACATTGACAACAAATAGAAAAAAAAACAAAACTTTAAACTAGGAACACCCCGCAAGCAAAGGGGTGAAATGTCATTGAAAAGCCCGTTGTTTGGAAAGAAGACAGCCTATATCCTTGATAGTCAGTAGATCACGTGTTACGCGGAGCGCCGTAAATAAAGTTTTCTTCCGCATAGTACTGTGCGGGATTGGGATACCTAAAAGAGACGAAATTAAATAGGTAGGTGAAGCCAAATAGATGAAATTAACAGTAAAGCCATCTGAAAGTTGTTTGAATGCCCTGACAAACTTCATTCGAAAGTTTGACAGCTACACCAAACTCTCATGGCATCATGCATCATGATCTCATGGCATACTCAAATCTTTACGTTTAACGCCTGCAACGCTTCTGGTACACTGGTTTCAACTGTTTCCATCAAATTTTCTACAAATCGCGATAAACACGTTTCCTGGGACCTTTACCACTGTATAATACCTTTCACTAGAGATTTTCCCGCACCGTTCTGTTGCGTGTCGTGAATTTTTGCTTCTGAATGGGATGGGACATGCCAGAAAACGGAGTGTCGTTGGAGTACACTTTGCACAGCGCAGCGAAAAAAAAAACCGCAAACGTCCTAGGAGTGGGGAATGATAACCAAGAAACAACAGCAAAGCTAAGAAGTTGCAAGGTATTCAGTGTTTGGAAGGAATAGAGCGTATTGAGGATTAAGACAACAGGGAACGAGATCGGATCCAACTAGCCACCAGCCTCTGCTGATATCTGAACGCCATCAACATCCTCAAATGGCGCATTCCTTGCAGCTTTTTAGCTCCGAATTTTAGTGACACCAACGGAACCACTCACTCCCTTGTCATCGAAGGTCACGCAATAACAAGACAATATTTACTTATTTTCTGAACAACTCTACTTGTGAGTGTTCCAATTACTACATTGAAGGATTACACACGAACCAGAGTTCGTTGTCCTGAAAGTTTAAATTTGCTAATGCTTAATTTCTAACTCACACGTACAGTTTCTTCAAGCTAGAAAAGTTGCAAAACAATGAGCAAACCTGTATTGTATAAAATCTGGAACGGTTGGAACATCCAAATATGGCAGAGCTAGTACATCACGGTCCTTCACATGGATAAGGTAGGCCTAGAAAAATTACAAAACATTCATTTTTCATGTTTGTTCTCAGCGATTACGAAGTGATATATATGGGACGCTTTGCCAGCAACGAAATATGCACCTTAGTGGGATGGTGAGGGGTCTGCCTTTGCTGTTCTCGCGCTGCTCTCATTTCGTCTGCCTTTACGCGCAGCTCTTCCAGCGATGGCAGCATTGCGAGCCAATCGACCTTTCCTCGGCCTTCATTGTTAGGAGCTGTAGCAGCAGAACTGGCAGGACGTGAAGAAGTCGCAGAGGACAGAGGACGCGAGATATTTGCTTGTATTTCCTGAAGAAGATTTTGCTTGCTAGCTAACCAATTACTGATAGACCAAACTAATATCCATAGAACAGAAACAAACATCAAGATAGACTATGTTACAGTACTTTATCAATAGTAAAATAGATGCAAATACTTACAGATTCACCAAACGAATACTTACAGATTCATCAAGTTCTTCCTTAACTGGAGCAACACGTGGAAGACGAAGAATAAGACGGGCCGGTCCGGATGCCGCTAAAATGTTGAACAATGTCAGTTGTAAGACAAATTACAAAAAAAAATGACTGTGCCACAAGAATTTACAAAGGCTGACACACTTGACACACTAGCTATCACATAAAATAACTAGAAGAGAATTTGTAGCTTATACCTGTATTAGTCTCAGGTGACGGCTCCGACGGCTTCATTTTGCGCTCATATTTCCGTTTTTTGCGTTCAGGCTGAGAGTAGGGAGTGCTTGTGGATGCTCCACCGTATAACTGTAACGCATACTGAAACCAGTACTATTAGTGCTTACTTGTAACGCAGTCTCTTTCACTCTCATCAATCTTGGTGCTAACCTCTTCGTCCTGTTGTTCACGTTTCACTCTTTCTTCATGTTCCCGGATAGAAGAGTCTATACTCATGTGCTCGGGTAGGTTCTGACTCAGTTCCGCTACCTGTAAACATTACGCTCTTATTATACATCTGAGAAAGTAAGCCCTTCTACTCTTTTGTTTGCTGCTCGTCTTGATATGAATAACTACCAAATTTAACAGGACTTCAGCGATTTACCATCACTTCGAAACAACGTAGTAAACTGACCCACATTATGTCCTACTAGGTGAAGTGTGCGCAAAGGGTGTGGTGTGAAACGCCCTTACATCTACATATAAGACCCACTTTTACATCTACACACATGAAACCATTTCGGTTTTACAATGGAAATTCTTTGCTTTCGAATTAATGACATGTGCAGCTAACTGCATGTCATAATTCAACAGCAGAAATGTTCAGTCATGCAGTCAGTCCATCAGCTCCTTATTCAAACACTAATGCTTTAGTGATACTGCTGGAAGAAATGTGAACTTCAAAATGATCGGCTGTACCAGCACTTGCTTTTCCATACGCTTTTCATCCACAGAAACAAATAACACGTGCAACAGATGACCGTCAAAGTATTTTCTACTCCACTGCATCTCAGCAAACATTCAGGGCTAGGATTCATGAACGCATAACCAGAAGAAACCAGGTTAACAAAGAAACATTGGCGTTCTGCGTCTCTTTAGCATTGCATAGTTTATATGATAACCAATCACGCTAACTATCGTTGGTTTGGGCGGTTGACATTTCATGAATTCTAGTCCACAAAGCTTCCACCACAACGAAGTAGGCGATACTTACTCGATGTAGGTTCACCTACGCAATCTCATTAATGAAAAACTAGCTCACAGAACGTTATGCACTATAGCCTTAGGAGCAGCATCCAACGCTAATTTTCGGTACGCAATTCTTGCACTGTGCGTGGACGAGAATATTAATTTCCCCAACATTTCCAAGAAATCAAGCGCATTCGTTTTTTTTGTTTGTTTGAAAAAAAACCGTTGCTCGAACGATGTTACCCAGTTTACTAGAATCTTATATTCTCAGCAGCGAATGACAACCATTCTCAGGAGATAGTCGGTCGCGTGGAAGAGTTGTGTACATTCTGCATTTAATGGGCTGGATACACTTAGATCTGAGAACCAACCAAGTCTTTTGTGCTCTGAACTGCTTTACGTGCAGCCAAGACGGACACTGTGGGTGTGATAGGAGAGGCTAGCGACCCTATGGCAGTCTTCGTTCTTTTCATTCCTGAGGAAGGTGTGCTGGTGTGCCCATTCCCTGAAAATAATGATGAAACAATAGAAAAACATCTGATGCACTTCCTATCAACAATTCATTGAATAGGGCAAACTATTGCTCTAGATTTTGACTGAGCGCCATCCCAGATGAGAACCAGCCCACAGAGCTTAAATTACTGGGGTCCTATATGGAGCTGGGACTACTGAACAGTCTTGTTCCAGTTCAGAGGTGATGAACCACTTCCTTTCCCCTTGATACAGGATGTTCACCAGATGGATTTTTTTAAACATGTCGTAACAAAAACGAGAAGTGAAAAATTTTCCAAACTGCACCATTTTTATGTCCCCGTCTCCCTATTCTCTAACATGGGAAAATCCCTAGAATTTTTCCAACGCACCGTAAAAAGCACATATTGTTCTTCGAGAATATCTCCTCTTTACCTTCGCCCCGTCGCAGGACCTACTTCAATTTTTTTTCTAAATGGGGAAAGTGAAGCAATCTTCATCGACACTGACTTGCGCGTGTACTACATGTAAAATAACGAACAAAAAAAAAACGTGCATCAGCGCGCGCAAAGGTACTCACCAGCACTCTCTTCTAATTTTCGCTTTCCATTTCGTGGATCCTCCCCCCGACCAGCAAGATCAGCACCTACAGACTGTGATTTGTGGAGCACTCCATTGCTAGGAGAAGTCAACTGTTTCGGAGCATAGCTTCCATTCGCAGGGGACACAGTTGCACTGCTCACTGCACTTCCTAAATTTCATGTATGAAATCCATGACACATGACAACGACAGAGGTCTGAAGCCATCTCAGCAACAAAACTGTCCTTTCCTTGAAATTTTTCATGGTATGCGGTGAAATTCTCTGCAGAGCTTGTTAGAACGGCCGAGCGCGGATTATTTGACGTGTAATACATAAACATATTTGGGACCTTGTATGATTTTTGTTTACCCAAACATTCGTTACACTGTTTCAGTTACACTTTTTTCGCACGATCTCTGATAAATTTCGTGTGGTGTTAGTTCAAAAATGCCACAAAGAACCACTATTCATTTATCATAGTATAAAATGAAATTTATTCCATTCAAAACTCGCTAGGATAGCTACTGCAGCAGAATCGCGTCATTGAACGCGAACCGAGAGCTCGTTTACAACTGCGAAAAGAAATGAGTAGCAATGAGCACAACCACTGCGACATCCACAGAAAAGAGGTGTATTCCTGCTGTCTTGTTACGAAGTGTGTTACACACATAGCTGCTCGCCTAATACAGCATAATGCACACATCAAGTTTGCTGACATAGCATAAAGCATGCATGAAGTTCGAGAGGAACTCTCGGATTGTAATCCTGCTGACTTGTTTCGAATCGTGGTTTTCTAACACTCTTGTACAAACGTTTTCCTTTTACAAAAAGAGTAAATAGTGGAAAGAAATGCTCTAACTTTGCTTTGACCAGTGTTATGACCAGTTTTAGTTTTCTCGAGCTTTACAATGGTACGAATCAAACGAAATCAATCAAAAATCTTCATTTTCGTTCCTGTACTACCATTCGTGATCGGGATTGGCTATGACTTTCTCAGTGCTTATTCGTTGCATTAAAACTAACTAAAGATTAAGAGCACTAGGGAATACTAGCAGAAGATTCCACCTATTACTGAAACATAATACGGTTCATAGTAATCCGATGGTCGCGTTGTGCACATGTCACTAAAATTGGCGGGAAAGGAAAAGCCAGAACTTCAGTTGCTCCTCTAACATTATAATTACACCCTCTTTCAAGTTAGTTAACGGAAAGTGCACGTGGCCGTGTCGTGTTGCAGTCCGACAAGTGTGTGCGGACCACGAAAATTTAAGTAAGTACCTATATTCCTGAGGAGAAGGCCCAGTAGGACCCACCACACCACTGGCACCGCAGCGTTATGGAGCTGCTTGCACCATTCGTCAACTGACTTGACAGAAACAGTAACCTTGCAAATTAAAACATTCCTTATTGCTTTTAAAAGGGAATGGAACTTATAGGAGACAGCTTTGCTCTTCCGCAAATTATCAAGTTATATGTGAATCCGTGTTCAAATATCTCTAGATCAGATGCTCGTAGTCAGGTACGACGTAATAAGTCAAGTAGTATTCATACTAGCACACGTGAGCGCATTATAATTTGTCAGAAACTGTTCAAGGTGCAGCCAGCTCACGACCTATTTGCAAAAGATATGCACATAAAGGGCCCTCCCCACAACTGTGAGAACTAACCCGGGATAGAATGTGTGCAAAGAAGACCTCCGTGCCAGAGAAGATAATCACACAAACCAGCTTCGATGAAGATGCAAAAGCAAAGTAACACAGAGTTTAAGTTTTATTAATCATTTATTTTACTCATTATAAAGCTCGAGAAAAAATAGAACAAATCTGCAAGCAACTGAATCATTTCGCTTGCATGAAGGTCGGTTTGCATCTCATACTGAATGTGATCCCACTGGAAAGCCTGTCACTTCAATTCACCCACCAAAAGCAAGTACAGGGAATGTAAACAACAGCAGTGAAGACGAAGTGTTCCAAATCTAAGCACAGATCCTTAAGCCACTAAATTTACTCTACCCAGTGTTGCAAATGCTTGTGCGGGAACCCTTGTTGTCCAAACAAGATATCACGTAGGTATGTACGCATGTATTTCTTTGATTTGCAGTTACTCACTAAAAAAGCTAGATGTATGTCGTCAGCAAATATAACCAGATTTCTATAATTCCCGTGACAACAAAACAAGATACTGTCCATGCAGTGATGTTCTAACAATGAGCAAAAGATCGAAGCTGAATGTATGCAGTTCTGATCTACTCATAGCTCCTTCGCTAAAACTTGCGATGTAACACCACGTAATAGTGGTACTACACTGCAGACCGATAGTAATTTGCTTAAGTTCAGTTAAGGCAGCACTCGCGGAGATCTTTACTCGGAAGATTTCGCTATGGTCCGAGTTTTTAGAAACATAGAACTCATATCTAGTAATAAAGTAGCGCGCAACGCGCTTAAGTCCACGAAAACAGTGTGGTGCGTTCCATGTGCATGAGTGTGTGCTCCCTGCCGTCAGCGGGTTCGCCATGCGGAAGTCAGGCGCGTACGGGCAGGTGACCGCGCCTATAGGTGAGCTCTCTTGGAAAGACACCAAAACGTCCACACTGGCATCTGCGTGCACGGCAATAGCGGGTGGGAAGCAAATCTAGGTGTTCTACTCATTATTATGACTCTCTAGCAACCCACTACACAGTAAACGACCTACTCGAGAAGTGGAAATTTCTGCAAGTGCTGCCTTTAAAGGAGGAAAGCAAGCAGACGCTTCGCAGTTACGGGATCACGCTATGTTCAGACTCCGGGGCTTCTTTCCAAAATCCGTAAAGTGCGTATCAGGCATGGCTCCTGTCAAGTAGAGTGATCCTAACTTTCATTCCTCCCGCTACTTATCCAAACATGTGGTAGGAACATTCCGAATCGTATTTCACAACTTCTGCCCCGTGCCTCTGGTCATTAAATCAATGCGAGTACTGTGGTAAAAGACAAATGGTGTGAAGCATCATGAGATAAAAAAAAGACGGGGCGGTACCACTGTTGTGCGAATGGTGCATTTATTCAAACATTCCCGCCCATCTATGTTATCTCTGTCTCCAATTGCGCGCAATTACACTCCTTATGAACAAACCTGGCCGCGAACGGAGAAGTAGTTCGCATCGAAGCTGGTGAAAGGGGTATAAGTACACCAATCGTGCAACAACAACGTTGCCCTGCTTTCCTCCCACGATACACGGAGGCTCGTATCCAACAGTTTTTTAGCGGGTTACACTGGCAGATACTTTTGTATGGCTACGATATTTTGTCATCGAAAAAAGCATCTCCCTCGGTATATATACCCCGTTTCAATGAAGGATATATTTATACGGTTATCTATCCATTATTTGTTCCATCAGTGACCCGAGTAATACCTTGCCGACGAATCTCATTGCCGGCATGAAAAGAACACGTGGATGGATGAGTTACAGAGCCTGTCTCACTTCTACTGCGGATGGGACGTCACGGGTGCAAGTGGGTGAGAGACTAAAGTTGTCGCTCGGCGACAAAATACCCCACTGCCATGCCTTGTTGCTACTCGCTGGACGCCCCTGTGGCGAAAAAAGAGAGCTGTTCTCGCGAGATCCTTGCCGTGACCATGACGCCGATCTATGCTCAACTATGGGCAACTACTATGGCTTCAAAAGACAGAAAGGCTCTTGTGTTGAAAAAAAGGAGGATAAAAACAGGCGTGACCAGGCAGGACCAAATTTTTTTTTCCTTCCACGGCCATGGTATACAATGGATATGGGCTCAAAATTACTAATAAACCCATAGCGCCTCAAATACTAAGGATAATATAGTCATACCCGCCTGTACCGTGTCACAACCCACATTTGGAAAAAAACTGAGGGACACATACACTGGTTGTTGAACAACTTCGGATAAATGGAATGAAACAATGTGTAACAGAGCTGTATGTGTGTATCATTTCCCTATTGGAATGAACCAACCGCACTCAGCACTACAAATTTTGTGAGGTGCTGAAAAAAGCTTTCCATATCAGTGTCAGATAAATTCGTTCGCAGCGATGACGACTATGTCACATGAGTTTTGGTCACACCAAGAGATCGACCATCACTGTACACACTTAGATAACGAGAAGGTAATTTAGTACTACAGCATCCCACGTGAAGGATTTGTTGCAAGGTTCTCCACATAGCGTTTCGGTCAGGACTTCGGGTCCGCCGTTCCACATTGCAAAGACGAATGCAGAATGCATTCCTCCAGCAAGTTCTTCCGAGTAGCGGTAAAGTTATGGATCACAGTTACATTAAATTTCACTACTCATATCAGTTTTGAGCGACACCTACTTCGTGCTTCCCTGGTTAAAATTCACATGAACATGCGACTAATCATGGCAAAAACGATGAAGTTTAAACATTCGCTAAAACGAATCATTTTTATTGAGATATTGGGCTTTCACTTGTGTATCCTTATATTTGAGATAGAGGCTCGTTAGCGCGAATTTGTCCCTTCACGAAAGAAATGCCAGTTCATTTCGCGACAATTTCAAAACTATTTGTAATCTCTCAATTCAACGACATACCTATCTCCTAAGTGGAAACTTTCCATGAGATATCACCCATAGAGAAAGCTGCCTACGAATGGTTGCATGGTAGAAGTTCATACGAAACTTCCGTGCTCCACTAACTATATTCTCACCATCCTACCACATCGTCAGTTGTTCCCAAAGAAGAAAAAAATGAATAAATTTAGTTCACGATTGGTACACTTCTATCTGAACCGAAAAGCTTGTTACATATATATTGGTGGTTCAAATTTTGCAGCAGCTGCTGCAGCAGTCAAACTGAAGATTGAGCTGTTGAGGTATGGTGAAGCGCAAGTGCTAGGCAAGCAGACAAAGCGAAGTTCATTGTGCGCAAAGCTGTGAAGGGAAATAGTTTGCACACGAAACGAGCGATTTTCAAGAGCTTATTTGTGTAGGTCTTCGGCATAATCTTCTGCCACAAGCTTGACATCTCTAGCCAATCTTATTCCCCCAAAAATTTTTCACTAACGAATTGTTCAATAATTGCTAGGAGGCCGCGACCCTGTCAGATAATGGATCAGGACAAAGACCTGCAAGACCAGTAGATGTGATGCGTCGGTTCACGGGTGTACCAGGTGTCACCCGTCGTTGCAACTTTGCGAGGCTGGGAGAAACCAAATTCGGAGTCCCATTGGCAGAGGAAGTTGTGCTTGAAGCTGGCCGCACCTGAACAGCAGGATTGAGGCATAGAATTCATTGGAAAAGGTGGTAATCAGGGCAACTACCACCGATTGAGGAAATAAAGAAAAACCAAACCTCGACTAGCTTTTGCCAAGCTTTGATAAGCGCACGACATCGTTTCGAAACAACCGGGAAGATATCGGCCGTCTTTTTCCTAACCTCGTTCACCGTGGCACCCACGCGTGTGGACTGCAACAGAGCAGACCAATATATTACGAACATATCAATGATGATGCTCTCTAAAGCATAATATGAATGTGCCAACAGGGGAGATTATGCGCAACTTATTACTCAATCCATTCAGAATTCAAAATTGACGCAAACATTTCTAATAACACATTCACTTCGGAATGAAATCATATGACACGTATATAAGGTTCTAGACTGTTTGATGGACGCACATGACCAACTTTAGATAAAAATATTGATTACAGGTAAGTGAAAAGTGGCAGCAAATGTATATAGATCCCATTTGAAACCAACATTTCAAATAGATTCTGTAGTACGAAGAACGTAAGCGGTAATCAATAACATTTATGCTGTTCAGCTCCGGAATAATGGAAAAACTACGAGGAGGCATAACACTTAACTAAGCCTTCAAAACATAAAAATGACGTAATAGAGAGCAATAGGAAGACAACGTGGCACCCAAACGAGAGTCGCGATTGATCGCTGCGATTACGAAAATTGATCAAGATTACGAAGGGCAAACTCTCGCATCCCACGCAGCCCCTGATATCGCAAATTGTTACGTTTCCTGTGCAACTGTATGCCGTTTAGCAGACACAATTATGGTTGTCATAGTGCAGGTCCCCATAGCAACAGCGATTCACTGCAAAATAACATCGCCACTACTAGTCAGCCCTCAACCCCGACACGTCCACCCAGAACTTCAAGGGTATACCAACCACTTACAAGGTAAGCTATGAATCCTCTTCGATTTTTTCTAATAAGAAATGCTCTATATACACCCGATATACATCAAAACAGCGCAGCAGGGAGGACAGGCACAAGCGCCGAGGCAATCAATAAGCCAGAATCAGAAGACGAGAGCGTAAGAGACGCATGGGATGGCCGGGCAGCGCAGCCTCAGTCTTGCCGAGTCGGGGCCGTGGATGGCGACAGCTCGGCACGACGAGGACGGGCTGCACGACCCCTCTCTTACCTCAAGGATTTCCTTCGTAATCGAAGATTTCTCGAGCTCGGATAGCACATCACATGCAACTTCACACTTTCCCTGAAACAAGGCTACGGTCCACCTTGCACAGACAATCTCCGAAAACACTTTGAAATGTTTTGAAGTGATGACATGAGACAGACACACCAATAGACACATGAATCTTTATTAGTGAACCAGTCACGGTGAGTCAGTGATGTTTTTTCGACTCGTCAGCCACCGGACCAGCGAAACGTCAAGAACAAATCATGGTCCTCGCTTACATTTTCGACGGCGGCGAGGAGATGTTGCTTGAGCTGCTCAACGGTCAGTGCGCAAGATGTCATGGGCACCGCCAGCGAAATCGGAGGATGAGTGGCCACAGCAGCACACGCCACCATCCAGCTCACGGCCTCACCGTCAGGCGTCGTCTGGCCGCGCGCGCGCGACTCCCGGCTTATATAGGGCCGCCCGCCCCTGCGCCGGCGCGATTGGCCGGCCTGCAGCGGTCCGCGCCGCCACTGGTCGCGCCCGCCCTCCGCCCCGCCTCCGGACCGCTCGCGTTGCTGATGACACGCACCGCGCCTCGGACCACTCCTCGCCACCTTCTCGGCCACCTGAAACGGGATGACGTCATCTGCAGGTCGTATTCTCGCTAATCAACCTAATCAGCTCATCAGAGCGATGATGATTACCGAAGATGTTTGAAATCAACTGGCATTTCTAAAGAATTGCGTCACCATTGACCAGCGGCAGTTTTTGTGAGTATATTTACAGATTCTCTTCGGTAAAAACTAATACTCCACAGGTTCATACACGTTGGTATTCAACTTCTAGAACCATCTGTGTTACGTTCAGTTTTCAATAAGGCACTGTTCAGCCAATTTTTCAAAGTTCGAGCTTCCATACTCTTAGTCAACTTGAAAAACACTAGGAAAAGTGTGTGCCAGTTTTCAATCCTAATGTTTTCGAAAAATCAGAGAAAAAGAATCTTATGTACACTCCCAAGGAACGGTTAGAGAGCCATCACCCCGTATAGTTGCTCAAACACGTGTTTTCTCTCGGATCAATAATTTTTTTCATTCTGAACTATGGTCAAGATTTGACACAGTGATTTCCCGCCCATCATTCTGGCTGTGATATTTCTAACCCATTGGCGACCTCGTGCCCTCCTGTATATTCACATTTTGTCTGATGCTTTGCTTTATTCCTCTTGTCTGAAATTTCCAACAGTCTTCCGACAGTTTATCGTGTCGCATAGGCTTATAAGCAATGCTTAATTAATCTCTTGGAAGAGTGATCGGAATAGCGGCCCTCAATAGGGTAGGAACTCACTATCAAATTTTTTATTACGATTCTTGCTGTCATCGAGATCTCAGTGGTGTCAAGAGTATACATCGTTTGATACCATTTTTTGACATGATTGGCGAATCTTGCCAAGCATTACAATTTGGCGAAGTTTTTTTTTTGCGTCGACTGTTGTCACCTACTCGCTAAATTTGATACTGCTCGCGTTATTTTGCTAAAAATGTGGTATATATACAAGTAAAAAAAGTTAATGAGCTATGTTTTATTCGCTCCACAATGTCGCTGTTTACATTTCATTTAATTCCGCATGAACATATAAAATTCTGTTCCGACAACAGTTTCTGTCTGGAAAAGTGAATGTTTGTCCTTTCCACTCTTTTCATAGCCTATCCTCAGTTTTCATTCTCTCCCATGCATTTGTCTTTACTTTCGTTAACTTCACATTGGACAACAATAATGTCCATCAGAGTTGAAACCAAACTCAAAATCCTTAAAAAGAGGATGTCTTGGCGTAGATGTGATCCTAACTTTTGAGGTTGCGCATGCAATACGTGTTTAGCTCCGTGATATCTTTAGGTAATCCGGGTATAAAAATAGTTAATTTCACACATCGTTCTGGTTAGAGGCGAACAACGTTTTGGAGTACTAAAACAGTGATCCATTGGCGCTCACTTCGTCGTCTAACTAAGGTTTTCTAGAGCAGATGGCGGATTACGGGATTGATAGCAAGCCACGAGCTCGTGGGATGAGTGCTCGAGCTAATAGAAGAAAAGCAAATCTGGAACAGAGGAATGACCCAGTTAACGACGAGTTCGACGATACTGGTAATTTTTTTCGCGCTTTAATGCATATTCTGTATCTAAGCATTATTGTTGCCTTTGTAGGATGATTCACCTCCATTTTGCACGCTGGGTACAGCACAGAATCCTTTACAAAATCCACCCACTCACCTCATTTCGAACAAGGAAGAGATCCATAGATCGATCTCTTCCTTTGTGCTCGGAATGAGTTTGCCCTCCTCGCTGTGCTCTTTTATACTCCACTATCACTGATAATCTTCTGACCTATAGGCTTTGATAACTGATAACTGAACATGTTTAGATGCTTCGGAATTGAGTATTCGTGTGAAAGATCGAACGGGTGATGACATACTTGTATCCGGGAAGAGGGGCCGTATGGGTAGCTTATTTAAGGTTCGTTCTTCCATCATGTAATTACATTTCTTACTTTTTACGCGTAATTTGTATTGGTACATTGAGCTTTATAGCAAACAAATGCCAATATGAGAAAAATTATTTGCTTACAGGAGGTCCCGATGAAGGGTTTGAAAGAGGGAGCAGCTGATGCGCTGAAGCGTCCTTTAACAGGTGGCTATTTTTATTTAACATTTGTCCTCTTTCAAATCATTATTTAAAACGTTGTATCACACTGTGTAACATTTCATTTCATGCTAAAGTGACATTTCTACGTACGTATTTCTTTTCTGAGTTGTGAATTACGATACAAAAGTGTACAGCAGGTTTGGCTACCCATTGGACATTTCGCAATGTTGCGCAAGCTACCCTGTGGAAATTTTGCAAGGTTGCACAACTTGTTAAGCTACCCAGTGAAAATCTCGCTACTTCCCATCTGGGATTTGCTGTTTTGTCTCTGTATCACCTGTGTATCTTATACTTTCTTTAGCAGAGCCGCACTCACGTGATTTCTCGGTACATGGGGACCTATGAGCTTTTATCCCCGTCTTTTCCAATCACATGCGAACAGTTACTAATGTTTGCAAGTTCATGAAAACCGCATTATTTTCGTTTTTGCTGCTTATGAGGACCCCAACTGCTCTGTCTTCACCGACCTTCGAGTAAAAATGGGAAATTTGTAAATTTAATATATTCATATGGATAACGATGCATAACGGTCTGATATTCGTGTTGAGTGTGCAGAAAAACCCTAGCGGTTTTGGAGCACAAGAAGTAAAGAATATTAATAGCTTCACATCCCAAGCAGGAGAGGTAGTCATGGTCACCTCGGCTCAAGTCCAGCAAGACAGAGAATAAGTTTACGCGCCCACACAAAAGGTAGCTGTGCAATCCGCACTCAATACATTGAATCATAACAATTTTCAAAATTTTTGAGCGGTTATGATTATTTATATTCATCTCACAGTTATGATTTATAAATTACCGAATGCATGGGACACGACCTACCTCAGATCTTGAAGTTTTATTGAGTGCTGCTTTGAAATATCCCACGTCGCGGACCCCCAGGTTCCACGACGGTTTCGTTTTTATGTTAAAGTATCACCCGGAAGTTGGTGTAATCTGAAGTGAAAACGTCTTAGACTTCCTCATTTCTAGGAATATTTCGTCGTCCAGGTTCGCGCTCCGGTCGAAAAAGGGAAGATCTCGACTCCTCAGGGCCTGTTTCTATAAGTGGCCAAGGTGAGTTCGTCTCTGCTCATTCGTACTGTTGGTTATCTTCATGTTATTTCTCCCATATCGATCATGTTAGACGTTTAGGCTTTATGTTAGTTACCTTCTATTAATTTGGAGATTTTTTCCACTTGACGTTAAAGTCAAAAGGATGGCGCACGTTATGTATGCCTACTAGTTATCCTTTGTACAGTTGATTTGCAAGCCTATAATTTGTGGTGTATTTAGAAACTTGGGATAATCGGCGCAGTTATACACTAGCAAGTCTGATTGATATCGATTAGAAATAGGTTAATAAAATTATCAATGTCATGAAAGGATCTCATGATAAAAAAAATGCGTGAAAATCATCTAGGAATGTTGCCTATTTGCCCGAAAGGAAAATAGCTTTTGAAGTCGTCCTTTCCTGCGGATTATTGCGCTATTGAAATTTATTGTTGCATAGTTAACCGCCTACTAATGAGACATGATGAGAATTAGCATACTGCGAAGTCATGTGTTTCTCGGAAACCGCGACACTATCTCCATCTTCCTAAGATCTTCGTATATCAAATGCAATGACTCTCAGTTCCGTCTCCCTTTGTCTGCATTTCGGGACTCATTCCTTAGCTTTGAGTGTTATGAGAAAGTTTTTTTTTCTATCAAAACTCGTCCACCGCTCTTCTATTTGAGTTCATTAGAACAATGGGCTCGATACAACAATCCATTATGGTAATTGAGAAAAAAAAAACGAAGAAGATTGATGCATCACAAATCATACTGAAATCCGGTGAATGGCATTCTCAAGGCCCTGAGCGGTGGCCGAGTTCATAATTCAGCCACGCCGCACACGCGCTGCTAAGTGGGCGCTTCCACCGATGTAATTCATAGCCGGTACGTACTTTTGGGCGCGAGAACAAGCTAGCTCAGTTTTCTTGAGCTGAATGTTGACGATGACACTTATCGTTACTTGTCTATCTGTAATTGTTAAAATAGCTGACGATCCATTTTTGGTGGCAGGGTGGGGGATGTGCTCATTCTAAGATGATTGTGTTTTATTGCGTTTGTTAGTAACTTTGCCTATTGTAGGAGGGAGTTTCGTGGACGAACGAAGTTTGTCGCCTGAACTTGCGGCATCATCAAGAATGCGAGGGAATACTTCACCTTCTGAGTTCGATTCTGTTGCTAGAGCTCCTCACCTCACAGCATCACAGCTACACGGCATGCTTCAAATTGATTCATTCGCATCGAAGTACCCACATCTTGCGAAACTGGATGACATTGGTTGGCTTTTTCATTCTACTCTATCATTTTTTATTTACCAAATTGTTTCGAACTTGTCATAATTGTGGTTGAGCTTCACATATGCATGCAATTCATTCTTAATTAGTTTTTTGCGTAGTGCTCTGTTCTCCTATGCGTAAAAAATGCTGTGCATTCTAAAAAGGTGATAACTGCTTCAGTTCAGAAAACCTGTCGATTTTTCAAAATTGTTTTATGGATGTCTTTTGTTCCTCCACATAAATTGAGAGAAGGAGTGTTTATACTTCGGCGCG
>KN727393.1:8717-27049 GCA_000816745.1 Ancylostoma duodenale
TCCGTACTAGCGGCCTTCCTTCCTGATCACTATACTAAACAAGACCTAACAATAAGACGCCACTAAACGATAACGCTTGTAACCCCCCCTCCCCCCCCCCTTCACCCATAACAGCTAAGGAAGTGTCAAAAATGAGAGCACACGGGTGCGAACATTACCTTGAACGGGAATATGCCATACACGGGCGCACTGTCCCTCGACTGACTCCTACGCACACACAACAATAATCCGATCAAAACCAACGTGTGCATATGTTAAGTCGGACAAATCTCCTTCGCGGGGAGGTATCAAAATAAAATGTTATGCCTGTCATAGACTCATGCGACAACTTACGAATAAACAGAGTGTTGTGTCTGATGACCAGTAACCATCTCAACAAAAACTTCCGAAAAAAAACGCAAATATGAAAAAAAAACTAAAAATTTTGGAGAAAAAGATTTCAAGGAGCGTTTATGTGTGCCTGAAACTTCACCTCTGCTAATAAAACCAAAGTAGCAACTTGTGCAATTGGGAGAAATGACTGAGAGTTATTGAAACAGGTAGTAACTCATCGTCAGAAACATTTGGCAAGACTCACCCAGACAGCAGCATATAAAAAGAACTGAGCTTTGAATGGATAACGAGATCCGTACTCGATCCATGTGACATTTCAAAACTCATTGTCGATGGGACAGTGAGAGAAAAACACGCCAGCGCTTTGAAATCCATTAACAAGTTGAGTTCCTGATAACTTGTAATTTTTGCCGAGAGGCCAAGAATACGTGAGGGGGAGAGGAATATGAGCAGAATTATTCTTTCAAAGACGATATACGAGGCTCACCCTCTAAATGATTCTCCTACAGACCCGCCCGTATTAGTGAACCCCGTAGCTCTGACGTGACCTACTGAGTTCTGCCTGGGTGGACTTTGTGATGTTTCACTCAACAAATCCTACGCTTTCTGGTAAAAAAGTGCTCAGCAAGATTTTCTAAAGCAAAGCTTCTCAAAACGTTGAACATGAAGAGTTCAAAATGTTCCAAGCTCTCGTAAAGTGTTTGGATTTGTGCACAACATCAAAAGAACAGTGCTTTGACGATCGCCGAAGTCCTACCGTTTGGAATTCACTCATGCATCTGAATTCTTATAAAATTCCAGAACTATTGAAAAGTGGATTAACTCTAACAAATATACCAACTAGGAATCAGAAGAAATCCGGAAAGTCCACAATAAGGTATGTTTAATCGCTTTAAGCACAAATCTACTGCTAAAAATAATCGCTACAGAACAGTATTTGAAGTATAAATGAAATGGGTCCAAACGAATTTGATGAGAGTTATTAAAATCTTTAGCGAACTAATCAAGACACTTCCAGAAGTATTCATCTGGGAAATGACAAGTGGCGCAAGGATTTGAATAAAACTGTAGCTAGAATAACAACAGTACACATACAGTACGCAGCCTCGATATATCCCTGCCCAATATAAGAAAAAAATCAGCAAAGACTCGAAAAAAAAAAGTGGTGTGGGAGGTTCAATAACAGAAAATTGAACGTAACACTAAAGGTGTAACTGACAATTTATGGATTAAAAGCAGAATTCTGCAGGGAATTACTGGAAAAAAAATTCGCTATTGTAAGGACCAGAAAGAAGTAGATTTCAAGAAAAACTGGAACCTAGAAATTGTTGGTGGATTAAGTGCTCACAGGCTCTCCACACTAGCACTTGGAGGTACAAAAAAAAAACACTGAATTGCCACATTACTATTTCGCTGGAGATTCCAAAACAAATAAAATAGAAATGAAAACTGTTGCTGTAACCTCGCAAATTTGAAAAGAAATTTTGAACATGTTTAAACTCAACCAACCAACTCAACAGTGCTAAATTATAAACCCTAAGGTAACAAGTTGTATAGAAAAAGAAACTGGATTGGTTTGAAGTTCTGAAGAGATTCCCTATCCAAAACTCATCGGAAGGCAACTCTCAACCTCTTCATTAAATGCCGCAAAAATTTTGTTATAAGAAATCCGCCTGAGAATTGCAAAGAATTATAAGCTATCAGATCCTTGAGGACATGACCGGCATTGCAAACAAAAAAGTGAGCCAATGTGATAGACAGTGAAATCATGGTGAAGTATTTTGGAATTGAACTGAAAGTGAACAGAATCAAAAGAAATGGAGTACAAAATTGACTAACCGCTGGCCATCTCCATAACCTAACGTTCGTGCTGTATCCTGCGCACGTGCCAGTAATGGATCGACTGTCCCTGACGACACGTCTATTATTTCCGGTAGATAGGAAACAAATCTGTCTTTGAAGTCCTGGAAAGATTCCAAATATGCATCAGAAGAAGGGAGAGCAGAAAATAATTGAAAGTGGAAGTTCACAAGAGAACTTACATAAAAATCAACGACTTCCGCGCCACAGAGCACTCTTTCAGTGATGCTTTTAGCAAAAGCGGTCAGCTTAAGCTTTTCGCACAAAAGAAAAAGCCCATCTGCGTTGAGACACTGATTCTCGTCTACATTGCTCGACAGGAATAACTAAAACAAAAATCAACGAACTATATTCTCCAAGACAAAGAGTACGCACAGAAATATTTGCTACAAATATTTGCTTTTACTGCAGTGATATTAAAAAGGTGAATAGAAAACTTTAAAAAATGGAGAAGAAATCAGTAGAAAAATCACTTCCAGATGGATCAAAGGTGAAGATCCCAGTACGAATCACCTTGCAACTCTTCTTACATCACCGTGTTATACAGTTTCAGGCAAAAATTTTGGTCGGGCATAGCGCAGCGCGTGAGGGAGCGATGCAGCCACCCGAACATTTCGGCAACGTTGAAACATGGGCATCGATCGGTGTTGCCGCGTCACAAGCTGCGCCACATTACGTGGGATCAACGTTTCTTATCCCAACCTGTACGCCCCAACTTTTTGATGTTCATGAATCTCAGTAATTTTGAACTATAGCATTGTCCAAATTCTTTTGTTATCTGTAGCGCCTCGTTAATGCACACCAATTAGTAAGTTTTTATGCGATTCGAGGTGCAAGCAGGATTTCAGTCTACCGGTAATAGTATAATGAGCACTAAACTTCGCTCTGTCATAATACCACTGCCTACGTTTGCGGTACCAACATAAATGCTGACAAGTGATGAAAACTAGATGACCGTCATTGTAGACAAATGTATTTGTCATTGTCGTGCTTCGTAAGAGCTGAATGAACAGGTTATCTACTCTTATTCGATTACCGAGTGTTGAATTATGAAGAACCGTTGAATTCATGGAGATTTCAAAACATGCTAGACGTCTGGGATTTCTGCTATGACGCCATTTTCACCATTTTCCATCAAAAGAGCCGTAGTACACGGTATATAACACGCCATGACAGAGCAGCTGAGCCTTCCTAGTTCTTCAAAAATGCTTCGCACAACTATAAACAACGACCCGTCGAACTAACACGGCTGCAACATTTACGCAAGCTGAGTATGCTGTTTACATAACACGATGATGATAAGTGCGCTGATGTGTTTGTTTAGTGCTGTTCATGGGACGAACGTGCGCAGTACAAATGGATGTACGATCTAGTACTTTCACCGCTCCTTAGCTGGCAACTGTCGGTAGCTATTCCAATATAAATAGAAATAAACAAAAGAGAAAAAAGGATGCAAAATGTAAGAATAATGACAAATAATAGCATAAAATCTCACTAACCCTTTTCAACTCCTGTACATGGGTATTGTCATCATCTAGTGTTTGGCCCACTGATGTCATATGTTAACAAACAATATTGCGGGACATGGGCCGGAGCTGAAAGCACTTTCAATTACTATCATAAAGATATTTTCAAGCCAAAAATGCGGGACGCTGCGTAGAAGCACACAAATCAACTCCACGAACAATGCTACAACTACGAAATGGCCAGGAATTCGGGGAGAGACATCAAGAATGAGAGGGAACGAACGAAAGACGAACGAAACACGAACAGACGCCCAACATCAACTTCTGCTGAGTCACTGCACAGAGTATACTAAGCACTCAACTCAAGAAATACGAAGGAACTGAATGCAAACTGGAAACAGCACCGTTTATTTAAATGCTGTTAGGCGGAACGATGAAGTGAAAAAGGAAGCACAATGCCTGCAGATAAAAAACGGTGATATAAAACCTGCACACAGCAGCATCTTCAGCATAAGTGGTGTGAAATTACTGTTTACAAGGCTGAACAACATTCCTACATGTCAGAGTGAATCCAGAGATTCAGCGTCGAAGCCAATACCGAAAAAGATTCGGATGCCGGTTGCCGCGGTTGAGTCACCATACATCTCTACATGGTCACATTCAAGAATAAGAACAAATCTGGTTGTCGGTACGCGTACAAAAATCGTCAAAAGCAGCCCAACGACCGGGAGACGGTCGACAGAATCCAAATGAGGCTGCAGAGGGAGAAGTAACTCCGGTTGTGCGCATTTACGACCTGACGCAATCACATAAACCTGCGCACAATCGCCGACCGACCGATTTTCAGAGGGCTCACGGCGAGTTTGGCCGGTGATAAACTACAATATGAGGAAGCGTCTGTCAACTTGTCAATCCCAGCGAGATCCCCGTTGGGCAATGACAGTGGCCAACTCGCTAAGTGGTATCGATCGATGCCGCTACAACTGTTTAGCTGCTGGCCAAATAGCGCATAGTACAGTCAATGCTGCCTGTTACCAATGGAGCTTGAAAGAAAAACGGAGCTTTCGAAGGCGAACAAAAAAAAATCAAAGAAAATTGTGTTCAGGCATGCATAGTCCGTTTCAAAAACGACAATAGTTGAGTAATTGTGCCTATGATCTGCACTTCTCGCCTGTCTCTCCGAAAACGGCACTATTTCTCGTGTCGTCTCTTTCTCTAGTGCCTCCACAACTATGTACCCTGGTGAAACATACTATACAGTCCGTTTCACCGGGAAGGATGTCTGGAGAGATATTAGGGAAAGAAAGAAGGCAGGAAAGAGTGTTGTATTTGGAAAAGAATGCGAGTAATTCACGCAATGGGAATAAAATACGTAGGTATCTCCCCATTCAAAATAGATTATACAAAACCACATAAACCACAGCAGTTTAATCCGTATCCAATATGGCCAAATTTAGTCTTTCAAACCTATTCTTTCCAAAGAAAAGTTGCACTCCCAGATAGGGACGGCGAGCTAGTACCATGCCAGGGAAATCTCATCGTCTGCACCTTCCAGCCTATGAGAAAGGGATACATCTCATATAATAGAAAACCGCGGATACAAATGTCAACGTTGTATTCCGAAATCTATTTAAATCAATGCAGGCTTTAACAAACTGTTTGGTGCAAGCAAATGATAGGTTTCAATTTATTTACCACCTATATGACCGAGGAAGCATGTATAATTAAGTTCAACCGTTGATATAGCCGTTAACCCACGTTCACCCGCGTTAACCCGAAGGATCAGCGTTTGAGTTAACGCGTATGAACGTGGGTTAACGAGTGATGCGGCGCGGTTCAGTTTTGTCTGCGCTGCAATAACGACTGACTTCCACTGTACAATTGAAATCAATGACATATATGAACTTTCTACAGATAAATCATATGCAAATATACTATCGTACTTCAAGTAAAAATGCCGAAAAAATCTCTCATATTTCTTTCACTTCAACGTTTCAAGGTGGAAGGAGTAAGCATCGCTTCTTGACGTTGGCTGACATCCAACATGATAAAGAATACGACTACACGTCGAGTTAAAGATAAGCCGTGCAATCTACACCAAGTACATTGAATTACGGCAAATTTTGAAATCGATGGTACAAACAAATTGAAACCACGGTAATACAGGATTCAATTTCGTGGTTACGAGTATAGGAATTGGTTAGCTTCTTAGAACCATAGATGTCTAATGGAATGATAGTTCTGCTTAATTTTTCACAGGAACAAGTTGCCAATGAGAAGTGGTGCCTAAGCATTCAGCAGCAGCAGCAGCAACCTTATGACAAAATGAAAATCGGGGTCTAAAACTGGTTATGTTGAATGGAAACGGAATTATGTCCCTTGTGCTACATTGCTAATGAGTGGACCAGTCGAACCATTACAATATTCACCCAGTGCGGAAGATTCCGTGAAATCCAACGTTTTCAAAAGTAAAGATTTTCTACTACTGAAAGATGCTTTCATTTTAAGAAGGGTACGAGTGCGAAACGTTTGTCAACTCGTTAGGAGCAAGACGTTCCTCTCTCAAATTTCCAACAACACAATCCCTCGGCTATTGATTGGATTGCAGTACACGGCAAAAAGTTGGTTCGAATTTCTCGTTGAATATTCAACAATGTTTGGAGATGATGTTGGCAAAACTGAACGATGGATCCACGGAAAACGACACAATGGTGGGAATTCTTGCTAAAGCACGACATTGCAGATGATGTTATATGTTTCTATCAAAATGGGCAACATTAAATGCTAAACGGCCGAATCGCAGTTTATGTATGTGGAATACACGGGAAATCCTTTTAGTGGGCCTATTTCCCTTTTACTGAGCTCATTTGCTTTCCACATTATTGATTTCTCTTGCCCACTTTCATCAAGAGCATTTAAGGAAGGAAGGCAATGCCATCGTTTAAAAAAACCGAATAGGAAATACGCTTGCACGAAAAAAAAAGGGTGAAAAACAAAGTCAGAACAGTCATGGCATTGCTTTTTCGATAAGTAGGAATTGGAAGCACGGAATAATTAAAACTGTGTGGCTGAGAATAGCGCAACCATTTAGTGCAAAGCCATTAGAGGCGGGATAAAACTTCGATAGCAACCTCTTCCACACCAAATAGGAATACTTTCCGAAAATTAATTAGCGCCAGAGATGGACTGAATATGTCGTACAGGCGTTGTTTTCGCATACATGTGGCTATATAAGGATTCAAAGACCAGTATTATCGCTGTCACATGACGGGATATAAACCGAGTTTCTTAATCATTGAAACATAACGAGTTCATCCTCATAAACTAGCAAAATTCACACCCTCATATTCATGAATTCACACCACATCTATGAATAAAACGAAATGAGGAAAAAGGAAAGTCAATGTGGAAGTGTAAGCATGAAAATACCGCAGAAACTAGTTATAGTCGGAGATACGCACCAGGACAGCTCGAGTTCCAAGCCATAAATGGCGGGGGAGGTGGATGTGAGAGGTGAACAGAATCCAGAATGGGATTCATATCTGCGATCGATGAAGTAAAAAAAGCGTAAGTAAACTAGCAATGAATGGATACGGATATAGGGATACAGCTGCGATTTTGAAGTGACTGGCATGGAAACGGTGAAAGAAAGCATAACGTCATTAAAATGTAACGAAAACCAAGCAGTTTTATGAATTATAACCTGTTTCAAAAATAAAGACAGTTTAGTGTCTTTGCGTACTGCTCGTCTTTCTCTGCTGCCTCCTTGAGTACCACACTTCCTCGCGTTCTTTTTTTCTCTAATATCTCTCCAACTCCTCTCCCTGGGCCAGAGAGTGAGAGAGTGCAGTATTCTAACGTATGAATTAAACATATACAACGATGCCAGAAAAACGAATTAGGAAGCAGCCTTCAAGCAATGAGTTGACGCTGATACGGGCGCGGGTGGTGGAGGTTAATTCCACAGTCAACACAGCGAGGTGAGGAGGACTGGTCGGCCGTGACGCGAGGTCCGAGGGTCCGCAGCTTGTATTTCACAAGATCACACGAGCCGCGCAAAGCAACGGAAAAACGGACGCATTCGGGCCTCGTTCTGAACCGTCCAGCTCCTGGCAGCTTCTGGTGCCATGCAATAAAGTCATCTATGACTGACGGCTCTACTGACATCAAAGCAGATGCCGCAGCATACTACAGCGAGTTTTCAGAAGCTATAACAAGATCGGTTCGCAGTTATGAGAACGAGATGAATTCTGCACAACGTCCACGGCCAGTCTGACCGTAAGTCAGGCGAGAAATTAGATGCATTGGCGGACTGCAGGCGCACCACGGGCTCCATATTCGACGCCAAAACATTCATGATTTCGACTTCAATCTATTTTCGCGCGGACTATTGATCTGACTAAATTTGACAATAAATGCTCTTTAAGAGAGAAATGCGCGAAATAAAGGAACATTCTGGCGAATCGGCAAAAAAAAAAAACAACTTATGTTCAATCACTACAGCAGTTGCGTGTGATGTTTATTTGTCCCATATGTCTTTCCGTCTACCTTCGAAAACGTGAATATCCCTCCTAAACACAATTAATCACCGTTTACGTGCTAAACAAGTCAAAATATGCTTTTATTATTGATTTCCCCATCGAATATAGGACCGTGGTGCGGTCTGCCGATGCATTTAATTTCACGCCTAAGTTACGGTTAGACTGGCCGCAGAAGTTGTGCAGAATTCATCTTGTGATATGAGACGTCTGTGGACAGATGTAACAACTCTCTCTCTCTCCCTTGCCAAAATGGAAGGAATGATCACAGAAATCTGGAGCACTCTATTTTTGTAAACAGAATGAAAAGTTCAGTCCGGCTAGCAGATTGTCTTACCGTAACCTGAAGGCGTAAAATAAAATTTGGTTCGCGCATAACTAGCCTGACGACAACTAACTAGGTGATCAAGGTCCACCGAACCTCAAACCACCTACCAGTGCTGATTTTGAGTTCAAAGAGGGAGGTCTGAACCAATGTTGTTTAACAATTACGGTAACGCTGTCTGCTCAGCGGACTGAACTTTTCATCTTGTGTAAACAAGAGTAGAAAAGGTTCTGGGAGAGATTATAGCTGTAGAAGAGAAATCGTAACAAAATGCCGTGATGTGTGAACACTTATAATAGTTTCGAACTAACGATTGGTAGAATACATCGATGTACACACATTCGCTCCTGGATACGAAATACTGGGTGATATCCACAAAAACTGGCAATGTGCGGAAACCCTATGAATGACGTCTTCTAGTATGAAATCTAGGGTGAAACACCTGCTTTACTTGTAGCAGACGATCTAGGATGGACTGAAACAGGAATATTGGGACGTGATTTCGCAATTTTGTTCCACTCGTCAGAACATTCATTTTAGGACACTAAATAATACCAGCAGTGTAAAATTACGTAGCAGAGAGATCCCACTATCAATATTCGATATTCGATCACTTCCACTAATAGGAGAAGGTCTCACAGGAGGAGCGGAATAACGTTGAACATGTCAAATTGTTGGGAGTTTTTACCTAATAACTCTGATAACCGTGCAGCAGAAAAGCATCCCGAACAGTGCAATACGTCGAGTACACATCTGCTGCTATCCTCCCTTCATTTGCTGCCATACTTCCTCAGTTGCTGTCAAATGAAGAAAAAAAAAGCCTGAGCAGTAACTGAGGGAAGGATGGCAGCAGCTGAGAGGAGATGCCGCTACACTTTGTATCCGACGTATTACGGGCCGCATTCCTGCTGCGCATTTATTGAAGAGAGAGCTTGTTCCTCTTTCCAAATTAGAAAATTCCTCTAAAACATTTTTTTTCGGGACAACATCCCAGACACAAAAACACTAGGATTCAAATTCGCGTTTTCTGGAGCGTCCTGCAGACGTTCGTGGTACATTCGTGCTAACAAGGCTTCTGGTAACGTCTTGCAGAACTTCGACCATACTAGCATGAATTTCTCAGTCTCTCACTATCTGAAAATCTGAACCTCTTCACTACCAAGTGCAGTATTTACTGCAGCGTCACCTAATTATGTGCACTTGTTATGAATAATTAATTGTGTGGGCTCATTATGGTAATTAAGAGCACAAATCAGAAAATAGACTGCATTCAACGTTGTCGGCATGGAATCTATCGGGTAACTCGAAGTTTCCACATTTTCCTGGTAGTTGATTTCTACGAAGCCCAGATCTCACTAGCTGTTTTAAAATCCGGTGCATTCATTCACTCGCAGTTCGATTCAATCGAACAATGACTGCCCAAGACGAAAAATAATTTTAGTCCGTCCAATTAAATGACTAGTAGAGCAGGAATTAAGGGAGAAAACAAAACATCCGGTCCAATATCGAGCGCTAGTTTGATTTGAAACTCATTACTTGTACCTCAGATTTTATCACCACCATAGAAACCACACAAAGACAAGATAACAACTTCACCCCGAAGAGTTTTTAGTTTTCCGGGGTAACCATCATAATATCACAGCTTTATAAAGAAGCAGCATGGAAGCTTACTGTTGCTAAAAAGGGAGAGGCTATAAATTAGCCCACACAGGGCATCAATTATATGAGCAATCCCTCATCTGCTTTCTTGTCATTCTTCCCATATCTCTCCTTCTACAGAGGGGAAAAGGACAACAAAAAAAAAAGCCATTCAGGATCCAAAGAGTGGCGACTGCATGCTGCATACAAGCTAGAGGCTTTACCCGTTCCAAACACTATTGTTATGATTACTTTGAAGTTAATTTCCTGCATCTGCACATCGCAATCTGCCATCTGGTTGTTAGGAACCTGTCTTGCGCACCTCAGATGAGAGCTGTAGCAATAGAGACTATAAGCAACGGGTGACTCATCTGTTGAACATTAGGAACAGGAAATTCGATTAAATCAAGCTTCATGAAACTAAGCATAATACCAAGTGACGGAATTCTCAGGAGTGGGACGGAGGTACGTAACATTAGCCTTTTCCCCGTTCTCTGGAGCGTACTTGACTTCACAATGGAATTGCTCTCGTTCCGCTGTCAGCTGTTACTCGTCAAGCCACGTGATTCCTTGGAATTTCTTCAAACAAAAAAAACTAAATTAATCGGACGCACAATGATTGAACGTGAAATGTGTCAGCATAGTCGTAATTATTTTCTATCAATGAAGCGAAAGCAAACGAACATTCATTCAGGAATATGGAAACCAGCCTAGTGGAAGTATGTTTCCAATGGCACAACAATGCAAAGCCCCTATCCGTGTGTTCATATGTCGAGATACGTAGGTGGAACCGACCGTGCTTTTTATAAGCGAACAAACCTCATTTCATAATTGCCTGTTTGAGCAAATAAGAGCCTTACAGCAGTCGAGTTAACTGTTTTTCTGGAGTTAGAGAACTCGACGAAACAACTATGCACTCGAACATTCCACGTTAGTAGTCACAGTTAGCAAGAAAAACAAAGCCAAAAATGCAAGGAATTCTAAGTTCTAGCAGATAAAGATGAAAAAAAAGTTGGTTAGTAACTATTGTCAGTTTAGCATTATATTAGTTAGAAATCACCGGAATCATAGAAAAAAAATGAAAGAAATAATTAAGGGGTTATAGTCCAAGATAAGAAACAGCAATACAATGCGTGTAACAAGTACAGACAACTCCAAATCCTGAGGCTCCTACGGCGCGGAAGAACGCGCCGCGGCGTGGCAGGGAGCGAGAGGACGTGCATGGCTTATCCGCTGCGGCAGACGGCTAGAGTGCCGCGTCGCAGCGGAATGTGCCGCATCGGTTGGACTTCCATGGGCTGATATATAAAGTCTCGTCAACAAGTCAAGAAATTTGCAAGACAATTTTAGATTTGGATTAAAGAAAATTGTGACAATTTCAGACAAAATAAGTAACTTAATTTGTTACTCTGGCGATAGATATCCACTTAATCTCTGCCAGAACTTATAACGCACCGCGTCAAGCATCTGCAACGGACTCCACTTTTCCGCGAATGATGAATGTACGTACAATTTCCCTATGGAAAAAGAAGAAGCCTACAATTGGCCTTCAAGAAAGCTATGATACGGGGACATGAGTCAGGAATACATCTATGTACCAAATATGGAAACAGCGTATAGCTGTTCAAATGCTTCAAAATGAATGTTATTCAGAGAATATGCAGATGCCCGAAGCGCTGTAGCAGCCTACTGGTAACAGTACAAGTGAGTGATACGATGGTACGTTTAAGAAGTCACATCTAAGCACTTATTTTCTATAGAAAATCACCGAGAAATACTCAACTTTTACATTTTTAGGTTTTGCAATAGGATCTTTTAGACTTTTAGATTTTTCGAATAGGATCCGAAAATGAACTTGAAAAGGAGCCGATTATTGAGGAGAATCTAGGAATTTTTCAAAATATAAGTAGCGAGTGAAGTAGCTAACAAGAAAGAAAAGCCTGGAACGTCTCTTTAATCCCCAGGAGAACAGCACAAGCTTCAAAAAGCTCAACGCATGAAATGGCGTGACTGATTTGAGCAGCCGTCACTCCTTTGGGATGGAAGTTAACATAAGCAATGTTCAATCTCCAAAAAAGTTTTAGTTACTCTGGAAAATTTCTCGGATTACAAAGCCGCATAAAACAGCATACATTTCTCTACATATATTGTGCGTACTGACCACAACATGTAACTTAAACGCACCACTTGATAAAAACTGTTCCTGTCCGAAAACTTAGGCTTCCTTACTTTAATGAATACAAATTAGGAGCTTTTGGGGCAGCTTTAACGCAATTAACACAGGTTTGAGAAGTGCGAAAAAGGACCTAGTTGGTAATGTTAAGGATACCATCCAGAATCCGAGCGCAGCAAGCTGATGGCAGTCGGCCGATGCTGTTTCTTGTAAGACAGACATAATGGTGAGGAAGTGGGAGAAAGTAATAGAAAGACAGCAGTGGAAAGACAATGACAGACATGTTGCTCATCCACTAATTTAATGGTGGCATAGGAGAATTGACAGAGGGGGCAGAAATGCTGGAACAGGTTCAACCGCAGCCCATATGGCTCCGTCCAGCTGCAACCAAATGCAAGGGCGATTCTGAAGAAATGCTGGTTATAATGCAAAAATGATATGACGTCATCGAGGTCGTTAGGCACACGGCCGAGGGGACATACGCTTCGTACGCCATCATGAAAGAAATTCAGCAAAACATCGTCCCTCCGCCAGACAAACGAGTTCTGCGGTAAATCGCTGCAGACGACGATCGCGCTCGGCCATTCCTCAAGGAACACCCGCAAAATCACAGTATCTTTGTGATGTACGACGCTGCTACGACGGATTGAAGGACTCCGAAAAAAGCGTCATGCGACAACAACACCAGAGAATGACGAATATGCAAGCAGCGAAAGTTCTCCGCCAACACTGGGTCGATATAGCTTGGCGGCGGCAAATATTCCGAGTCCTCGGGGGAGTTGTTGAACATGATTCTGATGTCGATGCGGTTAGGATGATAACTGACGCGGCAACAAATGTGAGGACTCCGCGGGCAGCCTTGGAGGCTCTCCATCCATGCATTCGAACTCGATAAGTCGTGGATATGGCTGAGAGAATAGGTGGAACTGAAACAATGCATGGGTTAGTGCAATGCATTACCCTAATGTCTCCCAAAGTTCCGCCTTACATCAAAACCATTTCCGAGTAATTAAGACATCTTCCGGTATTCCGGTTTCTTCGCCTGCCCAGAGCACTTAACCATATCTATTCTTCATGAGGTCAGAACCTGTCCATTTCAATACTCAATCATTTTCAGGCGAAAATGATGGAAGTGTGATGATGGATTCTACTGGTAATGAGAAGGGAAGCAGAACCTCTAAAAAGTCCAAGGATCGTCCGTTCACTTCGCTCAGTTATTGTGATCATTTACTCCATTTATGCAATTTTCTTGAAATATGAGGAACAACCATTCTCCGAAGAATATTGGCAAAAAAAATCACATAGTGAGCATAGTTATTACGCTTCTTAAGGAAGACGTACAACATCACACAAATTAACACCAGCGAATACAATTAGTAAAATAGTAAAACATTGAAATACTGCTTGACTAGCATTTGCTTGCTTTACAAAATACCTATTATCGTTCTCCAGCGAAATTTCAACAAAGCTGAAAAAAAAACAGTGATGACATCTTTGGAAAATTGCTGAATTGCGTTTGTTACCAAAGAAAAGGCTCATGTGAATCATAGTATCCTTGAATATGACATGCAAATGAATGACTGCCATTGAATTACCGCATTTTTAAACATCAACGAACGGATTTGGTCTTGAATACCTAATTGTTTAATGAAAGCTGGAACAAAATAATTTTTTCTGCTGATCAGATTCGGAAATTTTCGAGAACACGCACTCTTGAAGAGATGGTTTAGTTAAACATAGTAATCCAGTGAGCTGTGCATCCAAAGTCCATTCTCTTAATTTTTCCTTCCTGAAAATGGCAGAGGGCACCGAGAAAAGGATGACAAAGCCCTAGAGGAACGGAAATGGACGTGTTGCGAAAGGTCCGAACGTACCTAGATATGGTGAATCAGTTGGAGGTTGGGTAACTGCAGAGTAACATTACGAATGTTATCTAGATAGGAAAAAGATTGTGCCGTAGTTACAACAATACAGTAGCATTAGCCACAGTACTAACAAACAAGTTTCACCAACAGGTCTCTTTTTTCCTCAGCTATTATCTTTCGGAGCTGAATCATTACCTGCAGCGAATCCAGCAATGTTGTACAAGCGACTATTTCACATAAACTGCAATCGTCAAAGCAGTGTCCGTTGTTTTTCGTCGACATTCCGCCGGACACAGCATCTCCACCTGGTAATGTGCCGGCTAATGAGATGTCAACAATGAGAATCGCCAACACGTAGGCACTGAAAACAGCGGGGCCGACTGGCAACTGATGGCCAACTTCTTGGCAAATACGACGGATTCTCAGTGGCAACAAAAAGCACGGCAGGCTGAAATGACAAACAATCCGACGACACTACAGACACTATAGGAACGGTATCGTTAAGACGCTCGTTCCGAGAACCGAAGAAGAATCCTTGGTGAATGAGAAAGGAGTGTTTTCAGTCGGATGGGACTGGTTCTAACTACAGACCTGTGTATCAAAAGATGTAAAAAGCCGAAGTTCGCAATGGCTCCTTGGCTTGTACGGAAGCCTACAGACGTTCACGGAAAAAGTCCGATCCAGCTATTAGCCTACTTTGAATGCGTACTGAGACCAGCTCGGATTTCTCAAGGAAGAATTTTACGACAATCGGGCACCGAAAGCAAAGGTAAACCGTCCTAATGCTTGATAAATTGCATTTCGTTGAATGTTACCTTGAACAGATGCAATTCGCCAGGAAAAGAGATGAGATCTATGAATTAAAAAAAGGAGAACGTGAGCAGGAGGACCTGAAAAGGCGCTAGAAGGTTTAAATCACCTGGAGGTAGCATTAAAACCGCATCTTCTCTAGAAATATGCTTAGGAATGCCCGAACAACGCCTGATATTTAACTATGCACTGCTCTTATTTCTACTCACACAAGAACATCTTGAATCATGCATGGCTCGACTATTCCCCAAGTTCCTATCACGGACCTAAGAATTACTCATCGAGCACTTTTTTTGCAGCGAAATATAACGTCATCCTATCAAGGCAACGATTACAGGAACAGAAATTGAATAACCGGTTACTGTATATTACCAAACAGGTGAACCGTATAGAAAACTGTAGGTAAAGTGAGCTGGGAGATTGAGGGCAGGTCCTATAAAAGTGTACGGAAAACTAGAAAGTCCGACATTGCCTAGTGGCCAAAAAATTGAAGCCAAACTGGCATTCAGGCAACATCTGGAACTGGTTGCCCATGAGATAAATAGAATCGGAGCTTAAAGGCCATAAAAGATGAATGGACTGATCGGATGAAGAACAGAGAATAGCTATCGTCGTTAACGGGTGTATTAATACAACCTGTAGGGAAATTGCACGGGTTCTGGCGTCCAGTACTATTGAAAGTATCGCAAAATCTTCAACAGAAATTAAGAAAATGTTAAGATTAGTTCTTAAGGTACTTCTGAGCCCTTACTTCCCGGCTTCACGGACGATCTATGCGTAGTTATCGACACGGTCGACCTCGCGACGCGACCATTCCATGCAAAGCAGATCGATATTGCTGTCGGACAGCCGTGGAGGGCCATTGTGGCATGAGAGTACGGAAAATGGTCAATAAATCATCAGGTAATACACCGGAGCTAACACTTGGCAGCACGTGAACGAACACAAATCGACGTGCACCCAGCTGGGCCACGGCGACAGTGAAAAATAGTGAAATCCAGAAAACAAACGAAGCACAAGCGTGCACATGACGATGTGAGTCTACGGGGTCTACCAGTGAGCGCGTCATCATCCAGAAAAGAAGCGATGAGTAAGCTGGTGCGCAGCGCTAGCTTACGACGAAACAGCGAATTTCGTTTGGAAGAAGCTTCGATCAGGAATCGGGATAGGAGATCGCCGAGGGCGATTCCCGCAGCAAAGCGTTACGTCAGTAGTCTTGCAATGACGTGAGAGCGAGAAGGAACGGGCACGGGACGGACTGCATGCGTCGACGACCGATGGGTCCGTGCCAACCGCAAAACAATCGGCCGCACGCGGTGTCGCGCACGACCACCCGCACCAACTGCTGCCGCCGCCGATCCGACCACCACTGACTCATCGTTCTCACGCATTTTGCACTTGTCTGATGCCTGCTTGGAATGCGAACCTATTTCTGTTAATTCCTTTCTGGACGTGTTCACATCCACCACTTCGGATGGGTGCTCGTTTTTGCTCGGATTTAATTCGACCGTCTCTCTGGCCATTACGGTCATTCAATTCCATAGTCCTAATTCATTGGCCCGGTGCAAGCCGAGCTTGTCCTCATTCGATCAGTGAGAAAGATCTTCTGCCCGGATGCATGCGATGTCATCACAAAACCTGATCTCTTATGGGTAATCTAATAGTGTTCCAATTTTTCGCTGCTTTATTGTTCCCCTGCTCAGCCTTTCATTCCTGTGCACAAACAAAATGGTCGAAAACCACATTAGAGTTCAAACCTAATCGAATACTAAAAAAATTATTCGAATATTCAAAATCTTGCTAAAGGGCGAATATTTGTTAGTTTTCAAACTTTTCTTTATATTCTCGTGTGCTCAGGTCACGCCGGCCCCTACATTATTCTATTCAATCTAGTCAACACTTTTCTGCACCTACTTCGATGTAGACGGATTTCCAACACCTAAACCACACCCTTGTTCAAGGGATCGTTCCTGAAGAACACAATTCAGGTGTTGCACGACTCCCACAGTGCCGTGCACCAGTTGCATCACTTTGATCTGATCAAGAAAATCCAAACACCATCCTAAAAACTATAACTGAAAATCGTTCTTGTCTAGACACCGTTTGAATTTATGTAGCTCTTTGGACAGGTTGTTGTTAAAGAGCAAGGCCAGTCCAGAATGGATAAAAAATCCGAGCACGCTAAAAACTGCTGTTTGGATCTTGAATACCTGGCACAAAATAGAAGGCCGATTTTACTAGGGAGGATCGTATAATGGCTTCAATTAGCTTCTCGCTCTCCTTTACTGGTTTCAAAGAGTGAAAAGTGGTAAATGACCTTTATTTGCTGGACGGTCAATAAACTACCAATAAAATCTGGACTCAGGGTAACTCGTTTTGCCACAGCGCTAAAGTACTGTTGCAGGAATAACTTTCGGCTACCCTACGCAAAAAGAATAGTTTTCAGCGCAAAGAAAAAAAAACGTTATCAAGGTGGGACGGTTGTCTGAACTCTGAACTTCCTACCATTAAAATAGCAGTAAAGAAGGCATTGCATAATGAATTCACAAATCGCAATGATTTGCCATTTCTGCTACTTCCTGGTGTTACGTGGGGTTAAAGCGCTGAATTTATAGCCATATTTATTTTTTTTAATCTATCACGTGGTTCCACGTTGTTATTCGCTCCCTTCCATTGTTATGTGGAGAAATACTCGGCCAGGTGTTCATTTGATAGTGGTAATGATGGCGATTGTGCTTAGCAGCGAATGATATATTAATTGTATTCGAATCCGAAGATAAGAAGTCGAAAATCAGCATGTTCAAAAAAAAGAGCAAGTTTTGAAGAAGAGCAAAGAAGGGTTGTAGGGTTTTCTCTTATTTGAGCACTGGAATCCTTTTCGGAATGATTCCGAAATTATGGATCAAACTGATTGAATTATTCGGTTATTATTTAGCCTTATTGCTAGATGTAACAGCGACTTTGAACTGGTATTCGAGTGAATGACTTTTTTTACAACTGTTCGAATAATTCAGCGTGCTTTTGATTTGAATCTGCGAGTTATTCGAAAGACCAAAAAATTCAACCAGTCGATTGTACTAGTTACCAAAGGCTCGAAAGTTTTGCTGACTTTTCAGTGTCTGCTTGTCAATTATTTTTTTTTGTACTTTTGAAGGCTCTCAGTGATTTTTTATGAGGAATTTTTTAGAGATAAAATTACATTCTAAAAAATGCGGTCACTCGAATTTCTAAATCCTAGGACAAGACAAGCTCGGATACTACTGTGCAATAGCAACAGAAATGCTAATGTTCCTGAAAAAAAAAGCATCTGGATCAGTATGACGG
>KN727395.1:8399-19235 GCA_000816745.1 Ancylostoma duodenale
GGGAGCGATGGGAGGTGGCTCGGTTCCCTTCGCTGTCCCCGCCACGACTAATGGGCCCGGAGCCACGTGCTATCGCTGCCCAAGCGAGCGGCGCCGAGGCCCCGCCCCTGTCTGCGGCCATTTGGAGTTCCCTATATGTAGCAAATGTCAGCAAGGAAACCATGACTGCGGTCCTGCAGGAAAGGCCGTTTCCGCAACGCTTACCGCTACTCCATTCATATCGCTACCTCTGGTCTGTCTATAACGGAGCAACGTTATCCCTATAGTGACCCGGTTGCTGGAGATAAGGACTCAGACAAAATGTCGGAAGGACCATAGCAGAAAGAGATCATGGTCATGTGGTTGAGAAGCGATAGATTCAGAGATAAAGAGATTCGGAAGGAGCGCAGCAGCTATTCGGAAGGACCACAGGAGCTATTCAGAAGGACCGCAGCAGCTATTCGGAAGAAACGCAACAGGAAACCGGAAAAACCGCAGGTCACCTGCCGATCCTTGCGGTCTTCTGCTGCGGTCCTTCCGGAAAATTGTCTGAGGAAATGGAGACAGTGTAAAAAAATGGTTTCCCGCTTCCTTGGAACCGGAACTGCTTCTGGGAACAGATGAAGCGGCTTCAAAGCGTGCGAAACAACAAAAATAAGCCACAAAACACAAGGAATTCGACATGAAAACATCAGAAAACCACAAAAAGCCGGTTTACCCCTCAGTTTCAAAAAAAAAAAAACAGTCATTAGGTGTAACGTCTGTAGTTACGAAGGCTTTGTCTTATTCAACGCCTAATATCCACTGCATGGTTCTTTTCGCTTTTGTAAGTCTAACTCAACACTGTACGAGAGGAGTTATCCCATCAAAGGAATGTGTGAACTTTTTGTTTACAAGAAGTGCAAAAGTAAAGCCTGTAGAATGTCATCCCATTGCTGATAAACGCAGGGGAACCCTTTTCGGCCAGGTTTTATTGTTCTAAGCCTGAGGGATTACCCATATGCCTTGTAAAAATATAGTAGAACAGCCTAGTAATTTAAGGTAAACCCAGGTAAATGTCTTTGGTCGTAGCCGAATCCTTTTCCTTTTAGGAAATAATCGTTTGTCTTCTCGAGATGCAAGCCTCTTTCTATGTTCTCCACCTTTTTGTTTCAGAATGGCTAAAAAATCGAATAAGAACAAGAACTCTAGCCCTTATTGGTTTTGGTTTATTGAGGTGGGTAGGGAGCAGTTCCATCGGAAGTACGGACGACAATACAATCATGACTGTGACGACGACAGAGCACTCATTACCCAGTTATGGGACGTAAGTACTCTTCTTCTTACGGAAGTAGCACTATCACACCTGAGTTCTTGTCCATATCTTTTCTTGTTTTTTATTTAAATTTTCTTTATTTTGTTTATTTTTGGAGCTGTTTGTTTGCATCCAATACATTCTTTGTTTTGTAAAATGCTCCTGGCACATCTAATACGTGCCTGCAATTTTCCTGATATGATAGAAGAGCTGAAAACAGGGGGACTTCACACCGTATATTTTTGTGTGCGTATGATTTTTCAATGCCAAATTAATGTTAAGTGCTGGTCCCTTAACACCCTTGTTGTTCCTGTTCCTTACTTTTGTCTAAGAACGCAAAAAACCGGTCCAAATCGCCAGTGAATGACGATTTCCGGCTGAGTATTTCCGCTGTGCTCAGTCAATCTTTTCTGCAGTAAAAGATTAAAATAAAAGTGCCCTCTTTCACTGGACTCCTATCTATTATCATTGGTGTGCTTGTTTTTTAGTGGCAGAGACTAACTGCATCAATTCTAGCCAAGACTCCAAGAGCAGCTTCTCACTGTCACGATTTACTAGGAAAAATAAGAACTGTATCCCATTTTTCTTGGTTGGTTGAGATTTCATTCTCATCCCCTTCCACCCTACCTCTTCAGCTCATCCACGGTCGCCATCCTTATTTTGATATTGATATTTATTACATGGATTACCCATGTGAACAGGAACAACACAAAATGAAAACAACCACAATGCGAACACAACAAAATAGACCTGTCTGAGTCTGAGAGAATAAAATGAATTCATGGGATCACAGGTTTATTTTGTACTTTCGCTCATGACGTCCAGACGTGCTTTCACTAGCACAGACAATGTTGGCAGCCAATTTTAAGTTCGGTGCAGTCAACAATCTGATTGACATGGGAATGCGCTAGTGTGCAAATAGAAAAGCCAGTACTTCACCTAAAAATTTAGCAATTATGTACCTCACATCACGACGGTACCAGATAGCTGCCGATATTTAACACTTTACTGCTGTATGAAGGGTGTCTACTTTTCAATTTGAGCACTCTTATTCTGTCACTTTCGATTGTTGCAGATCAGAAAATCCTTATGCGGGTTGTAGGTACTTTGAATCCAAACGTGCAACTTTTGATCCCTTTTAGTCTTTTATTCTTTTGCAGGTCCTTTATTCTGCTTTTAATAGTAGTCTTTCGTGCTCTTCTTGAACTTTTCACGATGGGGTATCTATCGGACTAGTCGCTTAGATGTTCTTTCCACATTCACCAGTGTTCCCTAATTTTTAATGGATATTCGGTTTATTAAGCGCCACGAGTACGACAGACTAACCAACATTTTGTCAACTAGGTATTCCAAACCATCTGGTCAGTACCTTTCATTGGGCATTTTTAGCCTGTGAAAGAAGCATGGGACAAGAAAGTCAAGAATCGGAAAGGAGATCTGAAAGGCATTCTTCGGGAGTTCTGCATTGAAGACGAAGTGAGTTACAGCCTAAGATACATATGTACATACGAGCCAAAATTACCCGTGCACTTACTTTTAGAACCATTGAAATCTCGTGCAAATCTGTTGTGACCAATTTTGTGGAAAATTTTGCCAGCTTCCATCACAAAATAGAGTTACTGCGGATAGCAGGACCTCACATGCAATCAAGTCGAATCACCTTTTGATCCTATTTTGTAATCAAGCATTCATTATAGAACTGCCTCCATTCAGATCTTATTCGAATCCATTAAACTTCCCACTCGGTTTGGTATTGCAAACGCAGTCAGTTCTTCGAAGATGCTCAAGAGCAGGTTTTCTGCATATTTGTAAGAATTCAATTATACCACTACGGTCAGCGCTTCCTGAAGACACTTCCCATGTGAAAATCTCGCAATCGTTTCTGGCAAGAGCGATTGTGAGGTTAACTGTTGTCTTAAATTCGGCTTGAAAACTTGTGCTCTTAAAAAAGTTGCCACCCTGACAGCCTTGCAGAGAAAAGAAGACCGTCATTGCCTCCTAATACCGCGTGATGTTGTCAAAAGGATTCTGACATCTTGAGTTGCAGCAGCAGTTTTCTTTTTTTTTGTTAAAGGATGTTTTGGAATCGTTTCATAACCTTAGTAATTTCGAACTAATTGAGAGCATCCGTCGAGTCCTTCACAAATGCTAGCTCATTTTACAGTTTTAGCGTTAAAAATGTATTGCTGCACGAATAATTTTGGGTCAGCTCGTCGAAAATGCTGTAGATCATGTTGTGTACTGTATAAGTGTACATGCTGTAAACTCACAGTGGAGAAATTAGACAGCGAACATGTCTGTGATCAGAAGACGCCCCACGGATCATCGACCGTCGAACTTTCCACTACCAATTCGAAGTTGTGAATCAATCGTGAGTCCATTCTTGTGCTTCTTCTTTTACTTTGATGTAAGTGTGATGTAATGACGCCACCAATGATGCAAGTCTTAGGAGCAATACGACATACGAGCCAGGCGAGAGAATGGCAGGCGTGATTTACTGGACAGACTCAGGTTTCTTGATGCACAGAAAAGTTAGTGTTCATGACAGAAAATTCACTGTTGATTGCACAAAAATTTCAAATATTTCTTTTTTTTAGCTGACTTCGCATCTGTCGTGCTACAGTTCATTGCTGTCTATCCGTACACAGTTGCTTTTTCCTCCATTGGAGACTTCCTTGTTTATCCTGCAGAAATAGCACTTACTCATTTCACGCTTGCGAACGGTAAGTCACAGAAAAATGTTAGCTTTCGAAATGTGCCAAATTCCTGTGGTTGTGTGCTTTTATTAGGATAAATTCAGGGACAAGTTCATGTTGGTCGAAACTTATAAACTTCGACTCTAATTTGTTCTATGGTGGAGGAGTGCCAGGATGGGATCAAAGCAATGTTGTCCGTAATGGTAAGTTACATGTGGTAGTTGTAGGCTCGGATGCACCACTGGAAGGATGTTTAACCTTATAGCCAACGTCACCTGTGGGTAAACATGCTGATGGGTGTCGTATAGAAGGTAAATTTGGGCACTTTAATGCGTTAACCTTGGGTAATCTCAGTGATGCATCCGATCCCAGGGCTATTTTGTTTGCTGTTGAAAATTGCTTTTTCTCTGCACATGGATTTGGTTCTTTACAAAAAGATTATTGGATTTTTCTCATGGATAACAAAAATATCCGAAAAATTCAGTCTCGATGAGGCAATATTTTGAACTCTACTTGTTAATAAATGCCTGTGATAATAGTTTAGCAACATCACTGGATGTTCCATTGAAGCAGTCTGTTGGTGTGGCACCACAAGAAGTGTGGAAAATGCTATGGGAGCGACGAAGTGCTCGTGCCATCACCGTCTGCGATGCTAGTCAAATGTTGATGTTGGACCGTGCACTGTTCTTCCTTGCCAGCACCGTAGGAGAATCTCAGCTAGCTTTTTATAAAGGTTACTTTCGGTGAAATCGTTTATTCCTGCTCGTATTCACCATCATTTTGATTTTAGAATTCATATCCACCATGGTCACAGCCCAAGATCTTGTTGCTGCTTTGGCTTTGCATAAGGCTAATGTGACACGCACCAATCTTCCAGACACTCTTAGTGGTGAATGCATAGATCAAGAGTTCAAGGTCAGTACTTTCTGGTAAAGAAAGGATGGAGAACTATAAAATAAGCTAAGGATGACATTGAAATCACGCCCTATATCCCAGATGCGCTGATATTTGTGGCTTTCTCGGTGATATTTTATGGAAGGTGCAGCTATTGCTAGTGCTGATGGGATGACTTTCTGCAGTAGTTTTTGTCTGAAACATTCACATGTTAAATTTAAGCCGAGGATATAAACTGAGTGTGAAGGGGTAAAACAGCAAAAGACGGTGCAGTCAAGCTCTATCCAGTTGGCTCTAGATTTGTCTAATTGCCCAATCACAGAGCATGGCTGTACCGTCCTCTCCAGCTACAGTGCCCCAGTCAATAAGAATTGTGTACACCTCTGTTCATTGCTTAAATGAGATGCTGTTCTAATTCACCGCGCCTCTGAAATTATGCATGCCCTGTTTAGCGCTTGAGAGAAACGTCGAGATGCTGCAGCTATCATGGGATCAGACCACCAAATCATGGATCACGCCAGCTTTGTGCGCTAGCGAAAACCGATGTTCTCATGTTAGTCTTTTTTGCCTTTGCCATCGTGAAAACCTTCATCATTTACTGTGCACGTAGTAAAGTCCTTACGCGCAATCGGCGGAAAATTTTCGAGCACCTCCGGCATGCGGTGCGTGCTCGGCGCGGCCCTCTTGCGGCAGCGGTCCCCTTCGTTCATCAGATTTTTAGCCCATATGAGTGTTTTTCTTTTCATTTTTTTTCTTTAGTTGAAGTTTATTTGAAGGTGTGAGGCCTGTGGCTGACCGATATCGACCGGACGGCCCCAGAAGAGGGCCGCGCCGCGCACGCGCCGCATGCTTGGCGTGCTCGAAAATTTTCCGCCGATTGCGCGTAAGGACTATAGTTGCATGTGAACAATAAGGGTTTTTAGTGACACCACCTGTACTATGTGTTTTGCTGGTGATCTGGCCAATTTTCGTGCTCTTTACAAAGCTGATGTGCACTCGGCTGGAATAGTTGATGTAGGTACCTTTGATAGAGGTGCTGATCAGGATTCCGTTGGGTAAGTCCTTTTCTATTTTTTTTCGCCAGGTTCCATTAATAGACAGTGGTGGGACGCCTGTTCTCAGCACTGATGGTCTCCTTGCTCTGCGGTTGACAGCAAGCTTCCCTTATCGAAATATCGTATTTACAAGTGAACATGATTTTTGAAATAATTCTGATTCCTACCCTATCTGCTGAACATTTCTGAGACACCTGCCTGTTGACCGCATATGATAGCTTCACGGATGAGTGAGTGAGGAGCCATGATATATAGCATTTTCGCTATAAATGGCCAGTTTATGATGCTCAACGTGTGTAGGAAGACCACCTTATTAAGTTGAAAGGTGGTCGACGATGGCGTGTCACGGAATTTACCTGGGAGTATGGCGCGTAGTCTATTTCTTGCATACATTCATGTTGGAGAGCCCTCGGTACCTGACTCACCAGTTTGTTCTCATCCTTCGTAGGCCTTTGTTTATTTCAAAATAGTGGTGTACCTTTGGATATGGAATTTTTTTACATGTCAGGAAACCAGGTTGAAGTGAGAAAATATGATGCCTTGGGTGTTTTGATGTGGGAAATCTGCAGCTGTTAGCCTTTTACCCAAAAGGAAAAAGCTCAGGAAGCTGAATCCAAGAGTGGACATGTGTTTTACAAGCATTAAATATCCCATGCTTTCGTCCCGTTCTGTTGTCAAAAACCCGATCTTGATGAAACCTTTTCAGGGCTTCTACAAGTTCAGCAAATGTTGTAGGCGATGCATCCCCTGAGTTCGAACGTGAAGGTTTGTATCTATGATTGAAATGGGTAGAGACTAAAATTGCTCACTGGATTGTTTTTGAATATTCAGGTGGTTCGAATAGCTGCTGATCTTTCATTCAGCATTATCAGTTTAATATCTTTCAGAATCTCACAGAGGATCTGTGCTGAGCTATCGAGTTGTGAAGACGGTTCCAGAAACTTCGCCACCTCGTGAAAAAAGTGAGAATAATATTTTGCCGTCTACCTTCTTTTCATGATTTTTCCAAAATCACCGTTTTAGTAACAGTGGACCTCACTACAGCAATATCTCGTTTGTTGCGGGATCCGTCGCTGCTATCCGTCGACAAGACACGTATTTGAACTGTTTTTGCTTTAGGTAGTGTGAATTTTTTCCACATTTCACTTTTATTTTATTTGTAAGGCTGTTTAGAGGTAACACATCTCTTTTCATAAGATGTCGCAAAATCCTCCTAACCGTTTCGTATGTAGCATCGCTGTTTTGGTCTTATCGTAGAATTGTGCTTACAAGGGAAGTGCACGAACTTAAGTTGAGCTTCCGGAACGAGACATATATGGTTGGAAAGCTTGTCTCAAGTGATGTTACAGATTATACTTGAAATTTGCTAAATGGTTAATACAAGCTCAAGATTCCATTCCCTGTCATATGACATATACCTCCCTCAATCATGGCTTTGGAGCTGGATAGCCGAGTGGATAGTGATGCTGACTCATAAGACGAAGGTCGAAGGTTTGCATCCTTTCCCCAATCTTGTTTTGCAAACTTCAATTGCTGAACTTTGACAGGGTGAGGAGCTGTTCATTTTGTGCCCTTGGCGAGTTGCATTGGTGCTATCACCCTGACCAAATTTGGCCAGCAAAAGCGCAACCACGCGTGAGCAGTTGAAAATGTAAGGCGGTTATAGAATGAGGAAGTGACTAAATACATTATATGGCACAATAAAATACTTGGTCTTTGCAGCGACATTGCATTAACACCCAGCGTAGAGCAATTTTCTATTATTTTCAAAGCAGCACTCGTAGCTATTGTTCATTTATCTCCTGGACAGTTCCGCACTCTGTCGAAGATTAGCTATTGAAGTTTGCGAAAGTCTAGCGGGGACAGGGTGCAAACCCTTGACCTCCATCCTATGTGTCAGCATCACTACCCACTCGGCTATCCAGCTTCCAAGCCATGATTAAGGGAGGTATATATCAAAATGGCAGGAAATGGAATCTTGAGCTTCTATTAACCATTTAGCAAATTTCAAATATAATCTGTAACATCATTTGAGATAAGCTTTCCAACCATATATGTCTGGTCCCCAAAGCCCAACTTAATTTCGTGCACTTCCCTTGTTAGCAGAACAATTAAGGCAATTTATACCAAGTGCGTGCGTAAGTCGCGCGTCAGGCGCACGCATTTGTTTGTGGGAGATTTTCCATGGAGACAGGTCAACGTGGCATGTACATCCTCAACGAAAAGATCGTACGGCCGCCTCGAGGCCGTAAACGCGTGCGTCTCAGTTGCGTCAGCGATGCGACTGGGTCTATCCTTTATCATATAGACACATGCGCGTCAAACGCACGCATCTAGTAGAAGATTTGTAAATATGTTAGAAGCGTATATACGTATATATGTTCCGATATAGTTTGATCTTGATTTTACTTGTCATTTGCATCTGAATTCTTCTCAAGACTTACTTTTTTATTAGTGTTTTCTTCTACCTGGATGTTGCCCCTCATTTTTGTTTTACATCATATCTCTTGTTGCCTAGCTGGTGCAGCATTTCCTTGTGATGAGATTGCAGAAGTGTCGTTTAGCTTTATGGAAGGTGCCTTTTAGTCAAGTAGTTGCAGATGACGAATCGTGAATCTGCAAAAGCTTTTTGTTTTGCTTTATTTCTAATGCTGGCTACACCGTTACAAACATTAGCTGACGCTTTCTGAGGTTAATGTCATCATTGTCGTATTTAAATGTGAAATAGTTGTATAAGAAGAATTTTCGCATGGTTTATCATACAAGCTTTGTACTAACTAACTCAGTTTCACTGGTAAAGAAGGCAATAAAAACTGGAACTTTGTCAGAGTTTGACTTACAGGAATAATAAGCAGTGTCACATGCAGACGCGGGGGGAAGGTGTAGAAGAAAAAAAATGGCGTCCTCGCCAACTTAGAGACCGATCTGTCCGAATTTCAAAGATAAAATTAATTTCGAAAAACCAGTTATCGATCTTTAATTTTGGTAATTGCTCAGAAATTAATATTGAAGGTAAGCAATCAAAATAAGCCGTTAAATTTTTATAAAGCATTTTTGAAGAATCTTGGGGGGCGCGGGGGGGGGGGAGAGAACTGCTTCTGGTGATTCCGAAACAGATAATTAGTGAATGATTTCCTAGACGATCATTTCATCTTGTTTATTCAGTTATGAGAGTCTGACCACCCTTCCGAATCACCGCTATACTCCTGGAGGAGTGTAGCGGTTTCGCTAGCGACGCCCTGCCCACGATCAAAACGCACGATGGCCAGTGTCGCCGCGACCAAAACCGCTGTACTCCTCGAGCAGTATAGCGGCACTTTCAGCGCCGACTGTCACAGAAGATATACTGACCAACGATTTTCCTCAATAGTAATACTACTTCCCTTTTCTCCCGGAGTACTTGCTACATCATTTGACGAATTCACAACAGATACTTTATTATGATAATGTCTACAAAACCACAATCTTCAAATAAACGAGAATGTTCAATAAGGACTGATTACACAGGAAGACCCGTTGTCAATGGGATCAAAACGCGTCGCGCGAAGGTAAACCAATGGCTAATTTTAAAGAAACTCACTTATCAGCTGAAAGAAAATAATCATCATAATAAATTATTACAATGACAAAGAATGTTTGCAACACATCCAAAACACAAAATAATTATGAAAGTCTACCGTTTACAGAAACAGAATTAACAATCAAGTATTATTATCAGTATTACTATTGGAAGAACCAGCCGAATCCATAGCACACCATGAGACGGGGAGGAGTAACAATAGTAGAAACAGAGCCATTTCACATAGATCGTCGAGCCGACAAAGCGCCAACGTCGCGCCTCACTAGCCACACTGTTGGTGGTGGAGACAGACGAAAGAGCTTCTGGAGTCGAGCAGCGAACTCTCAGGATTCCAACGGGACGAGACATACCGCCGATGACCGCTCGTCCCGCAAAACGCGACGCGTACCGCCCACCGAACACGGGCCTCTTCATGACAACACACACAAAACTTGGAGAACGCGGGTGGAGCTAGCTAATTACTGTACGTGAGAAAGTCCAATAGATGCAGCACAAACACTTGACGATGAATCGAGGATAAAGTAGGACAGAAATCGATTAGTATCCGATAAACGGACAACAACGCCTGGTTAGTTGCCAAACCAATCTTCTTGCGGAGGTGCACGATTACTTTGACGCTGTGTTGAACCACCAAAACCACCACCACCACTCTGATAGCCGCGCTGTCCACCGAAGCCAGAACCTTGACCACCACCGCCGCCACTGTACTGGATACGGTGATCGCGACCTGGAAAATAAAGGACTTCACTGAGTTTTATGTTGAAGATCAATGCGAAACGTACTGAAAAGCCACGTAGAAGCGTGTTCAGGTTGAAGAAATACGCCAACTCTCGTGGAAAGTGAACGGGACAGGATGGTTTTGGTCATTTTTACTCATGCTGCCTTCACCATCACACTTTCACCCAGGATCAGAAATGGTGACGACAAGAATTTACATTCGCATGACCTCTCCCCAATTCTGCATAGAAATTCCTAGCCCACAAAGACCCCATCCCTGGTCCTTTATCAGCTGGTAAGAATAAAAATACGACTACCCCTTTCTTATACGAATAAATTCCCACTTTGCAATGACCCACCACACTCTCTATGCCGCAGAAAATAAGACCACCACCCGCTGTGCGACCCCACCGGCAAAGTTAGGCCTCCCTCACATTCTACATACAATATCCTACCCGTCCACAGTGAGCTCCCTTTTCCATGTTCTCATACAACTCCTCATCGATAACTTATTATCACGCGTTTAACCCTGCTTTCTGAACCCAGTGAATAGCTTCCACTAGGAAATAAAAAACGAAACACCCTTGTTACACTGGCGCTATACTCCTCGAGGAGTATAGC
>KN727397.1:0-10598 GCA_000816745.1 Ancylostoma duodenale
ACCCGTATCCTGGCGTTCCCCACACCACTGGGCCACTGCGGGCCCTTCCTCCATCTGAGCTCCTTTGGGTACGACCAAGTGATAGGGGTAGACGAATGGGCGTCGATATTTATTGCCCTTGCACACAGAATAGACGAGTACAATATACACTCGGGAGCCCCTTTTATGCAGGTAGAAATGGGCGGGGCTGACCCGATAAGGAACTGCTGTGGCTAAAGTGCCAATAGATATAACGAAACAAAGGGGTGCCGCTTTAATGGTCGACCCCGTCTGCTCAATTGTCACTCCAAGTTGAGTGATTAGATATATGAGTACAACACATGGTGAGAAATAGCTAACGGGTGAATATACAGATGATCTCTGATTCCTATAGTTACGAGAAATATAAGGTTGATGATCTATAAATCATCAACACCAATTTGGGTACGACCAAGTGATAGGGGTAGACGAATGGGCGTCGATATTTATTGCCCTTGCACACAGAATATACGAGTACAATATACACTCGGGAGCCCCTTTTATGCAGGTAGAAATGGGCGGGGCTGACCCGATAAGGAACTGCTGTGGCTAAAGTGCCAATAGATATAACGAAACAAAGGGGTGCCGCTTTAATGGTCGACCCCGTCTGCTCAATTGTCACTCCAACTTGAGTGATTAGATACCTGAGTACACACATGGTGAGAAATAGCTAACGGGTGAATATACAGATGATCTCTGATTCCTATAGTTACGAGAAATATAAGGTTGATGATCTATAAATCAGCAACAACAACTTCGGAAACCTGTCGTCGGCTCAACGTGAACAGGAAGCTAGAGCACCGGTCTGTGAAACGAGGTACGACTGATGACCTTTCAAGAACTAGCCGCCCTGTCATGGTGACAACTGGCCGCATGAAAAAAAATCGTGAAGAAACGTTTGGATAGAAATCCTTGCCGCAACATGAGAAAGATGGCAGTTGAGCTGGGTATCTCACGGCGAAGCCTCCACAGAGTTGTTGAGGAGAAGCTTGGGATGCGAGCTTACAAGCTGCGAATTGCATGGCCTCAGCGAAAACCAAAGAACTGCTAGAGTGAAAAAAATGTCGTCCGCTCCTTGAGAGACCGTTGGTGACGTCCACATGAGAACGGTTTTCACGGATGAAAAATTGTTCACAGTTGAGCAGGTGTACAATCCCAAAATGATAGGGTGCACGCAGAACGTAGTAGGGAAGGCGATGCGGCGGGCCAGATTGCATCACACAACTTGCATCCCGAGTCTGTGGTGTTTTTCCCTGGAGTGTCAGGGACAGGGCGAACCCCCTCATTTTTGTGGAAAAAGACGTCAGGATCGACAAAAACGTCTATTTCGACATATTGAGGTATCTTCTTTTTCCGTGGGCCACCGAGCACTACGAAAACGGCCACTGGATCTTGGAACAGGACGGAGCACCTGCTCATAGGGCTAACTCCACCCAAGAGTGGTGCCTCGCCAACCTGCCGGAGCTTATCCGTGCGTCCGAATGGCCGGCTACTCCACCTGACCCAAATGTCCTGCACTTCTCAATCTGGGCGATGTAGGAGCAGAAGGCCTGTCAAAAAAAAACACACCAGTGGTCATGCTCTGAAGAAGTCTCTGGAGAAAGCCTGGAACGAAATACCGCAAGATCACGTGCGCGCCGCGGTGGAATCATATCCTGACCGTCTGAAGGCCGTCATCCACGCCAAAGGAGGCCACATTGAGTGATACCTTGATTTTTGTTTCCGTAAATGTTAGTAAATAGTTGTTGAAAGATCGTCTGAATTGATTCGTTTATACAAGTTTTATACGTTTTTTATTGATCGCCTTGACACCCGTTGATCTTCGGACATATCGAGCGGGCGCCAGCAATCCTTCCATTTGTCCCCCTAGCGAGCCAGAGTTGTCCAGTGGATTCTGTCCGTTCGAGGGACACGGAGAGCATCGTATCTATCCTTGAAGGACTTTGTGAAGAAATCTGACCATCGGGTCGGTGGTCTTCCTGTCGTGCACTTAACCTCCCGTGGAGTCCAGTCGCTGACGGTTCATGTCCAACGGTTGTCGTTAAAACGCATCACGTGCCCGGCCCACCTGATCTTACTCAACTTGGCGTAAGCAGCAGCGTCCCTGATCTTCGACTGCTGACGAAGGGTGGAACTCCGTATTCCGGCCCTCACTTGCGTGAGGCGGGTTATTCCTAGCATCACGCTTTCGATGGAGGGTTCGACGACGCTGACCGCATTCTCATCCTGCTTGCATAACGCCCAGGTTTCCGAGGCGTACGTCAAAGCAGGGAGAACCGTCGTACTGGAGAGGTGGGCACGGAGCCTGGTGTTCTTCGTCTTCTTCACTACGTCCTCGATGCTCTTGTAAGCTCCCCAAGCCACTCGCTTCCTCCTGCCCAGCTCTGGAGCGAGGTCGTTCATCATGTTGACTTCCCGACCTAGATATACGTAGCTGGAGCATTCGGATATGCTCGTTTCGTTGAGCGAGAATGGGGCATCCGGGATCCATCGGTTTTTCATGGACATCGTCTTCGTCAGATTCAGCTGGAGACCGATCTTTCCACACGCGTCGTCGAAGTCGGCCAGCATTCGTTCCGCTTCGCCAATGTTTGGTGTTATAAGGACGATGTCGTCACCGAAGCGAAGGTGGTTAAGTCTCCGGCCATCAACTTGCACTCCCATGCAATCCCATTCCAGTCTTCGCATGGCGTCTTCAAGAGTGGCACTGAATAGTCTCGACGACACGGTGTCGCCTTGTCGAACTCCTCTCTTGACTTCGATGGTGATGTCTTCGTAGGATGGAGAAATCCTGGTCGTGAAGTTGCTGCAGAGCTCATGGAATATCTTGATGTACTGCGTAGGTATGCCCTGGTTCCTCAGGGCTTCCAAGACCGCTTCTGTCTCCACAGAGTCGAAGGCTTTCTTCAAATCGATGAATGTGAGACAGAGAGGCATCTTATACTCTTGCGATACTTCGATGAGTCTAGGGACTGTGTGTATGTGATCGATCGTACTGAATCCTTTTCGAAACCCTGCTTGCTCTCACGGCTGTCCTTCATCTAGTGTCCTTTCGATCCTATTTAGAATCACTCCAGTGAAAAGCTCGTGGATGACGGACAGCAGACAGATGGGGCGATAATTGCCTATGTCCTGCGGGTCTCCCTTCTTGTACAGCAGCACGGTCCTGCTGGTCTTCCATTGGTTCGGTACCTTGCACTCCGACAGGTACCGCGTGAAAAGCCTAGTCAGGGTGGTGATAAGAACTCGCGGTAGGTTTTTCAGATGTTCCGGTCGAATCCTGTCGGGGCCCGCTGCTGTACGATTCTTCACAGACTTGATGGCATGTCGGAATTCGGAAGGGAGAACTGATGGGACAACATATCCGTCCTTCCGAGGGCAGTCATCTTGGCCTTACGATTGGCGAAGTCGCAGCGGGCGTTGCGAATGCTTTTTCCTGCCTCTGCGGCTTCGGCCAATACTGCTGCTCGTCTCTCTTTAACGTCTTCTTTTATCGCTCCTCTGCACCGTTTCCGAAGTCGGACGTTAGCTGGTAGTTGCCTGCGGCTCTCGCGACTCCACGCTGGCGTATTAGCTCGAGGGTCTCATGAGACAGTCGTCTCTTGGTGGTTCTTGAGCCCTCGGCTTTCCTTGTGCTGTCGCGGAGATGTTGAACAAGTCGATCATATTCTTCGTCGATGTTGTCGGCAACCGCATCTTCCCAAAAGCCGGCTAACGAAGTGAAGTGAACGAAGTGTGGTCTTCCCTGTAGAACTTCTCCAAGTCTATATAGAAAGCCTCGATCTCCTCATCGTCGTAGCTGGATGTTGGAGCGTAGGCGACGAAGATTGTCAAGGCCGGTACCGATTCACATCTTCTCAGTCTTGAACGTCCGATTCGGGATGTTAGCTGTTCGAACGAATCGATGTTCATGGCCAAATTCGTGTTGACGAGGACACCGACTCCACCAACTCCTCTACGGTCGCAGGTTCCAAGGAACAGTTCTTCTCCATTGTCGAAGGTGGCGTTCAGTGGCCGGTGTCTCCTCGTCTCGGTCAGTCCGATGACGTCGTACCTGATCTTCCTGGCCTGCATCATCGAATCCTCGATGGAAGCCTCTGGTGCAAGCGTGCGTGCGTTGAAGGTACAGATCGTCAACATAGTCTTTCTGGTTTTACGCAGCCTAGATAACCCCTTGGACCTCGTCCTCACTGGCGCCGCCGTACCAGTGACTCTTTCGAGATCAGGGGAACACTCTCTATTATTGCTGTGTCGAGCTTGAAGAAAATAAAACCCACAGGAGATAGCTTGCTGGGCTCTATTCCCCCGTGGGAAGCTGGAGTGTGATTTCGCCGGGAAGTTAGCCGAGCTTCCCGGGAGTGGACGATGGAGCTTATTTATTGGAGGCGACTCCGAAGCACCTTCCTTGTACCTCCCAGTCACTTGAATGCAGGGTTTTTGGATAGATGTGCAGGATACAATCTGCAGACACGCAAGCACACCCACGCACGCATGCATAAACATACCCACGCGCTGACAGAAGGTATAGATCGTTCCGACACTGCAGAGACAGGGAGCCCATCCCCTGAATCCACCCGCGTCTCAGGGCAGGCACAAGGTCGCGTGTGGTCCGCGATTAGCCCCCTATCCGTCACCTGGGGAAGCGCCACGTAGCCTCGCGACTAACCGGTTGAGATCCCTCCTATAAGGGAGGTCCGTGGATGCGTTTTTTATTATGGGGCAGTAATTATGCGCCACCCTGTAGTGTGGAGCACACTAGCATACAGGTCCGCTATTATAGGATCGGTTCGCTCTGCCTCAATAACGTGGAGAACGCTACCAATGAAGGAATGACCCGCCGTGGCCCAGTGGTGAGGGGAGGGGGGACGCCAGTATACGGGTCCACGAGGAAGGAGCCGCTGTTGCTTATAGTGTGGAGAACACAAGGATACGGCTTCGCAGATGGAGAAAGGGTCCGCCACGGCCCAATGGTGTGGGGGACGCCAGGATACGGGCCCGTCGAGGGAGGACGGGTCCGCGTGACCCAGTGATGTGGGGAAGGAAAAGATACGGGTCCTCCGATGGAGAAAGGGCCCGCCGTGGCCCAATGGTGTGGGGGACACCAGGATAGGGATTCACTTTGGTCCGATAGTGTTGAGAATGCCGGGATACGAGCCTGTCCCTGGAGAACGGGTCCGGCCTGCCCTAACTGTCAGGAAGGGGCCAGAATGCGGGCGCTCAGATGGAGGAAGGGCCAGCCTTGGCCAAGTGGTGTGGATAACACCAGGATACGGGTCCGCCAATATAGAATTGGTCTGCTGTGACTCAATAAAGTGGAGAATACCAGGATACGGTTCAGCCGACGGTGAACGAGTTCATTGTGGCCTAACACTGAAGATGATGCCGGAATAGGGGTCGACCGATGGAAGAAAGCCCGCTGCAACCAATAGTGTGGAAAACACTAGGATACGATTTCTTTTTGGTCCAGTAGTGTGGGGAACGACAGGATACAGTTCCGCCGATGGAGAACGCGTCTGCGTTGGCCCGGTAGAGAGGAATACGCACGAATACGCCGTACGATGGAGAACGGACTCCTTATACTCATACTCAACTCATAAGAAGGACTTCATGTTCGCAGGGTCAGGCGTGTGTTGATAAATTATCAACGGGGGTCGTATGGTGGGCGGATAAAGAGGTGGGGGTCGTAGAAGGGAGATCGTGGTGGTGGTGGAGAATTCGCGTATTTCCTTTAGTAGTGGTGCGGCCTTGTCTCGGAACGAGGCTGATTTTCGGATGGTCATTTTTGCTCATACGTACTGCACGTCCTGCTCATCCCTCAAAGCCGAAAAAAGTCTTGTTATGGACCCTACCCAGTTGTGCTTTGCATTCAAGTTTCAGCTCTCCAGCCTCAATAGAAAAGATTCAGCACAGGAATTAGTGGAGTAATGTTTGGTCGATAAAAATGGCCTTTTTTACTTGTTTTTATCGACCGGATCGAAGCAGGGAGGATGACAACTGCGGAAAAGTGAACCACACTGCTTGAGAGCACAAACCTTCGGCTAAGGAAAAAATTGGCACGTCAACTGGCTAGACCTCCTGTTATTCATGTCCAACTACAGGCATACCTCCGAGCAAGCCAAAATTTCAGGTAAAAACTTCGCACGTTTGTATTGGCAGTCCTACCCAGTCCTGTGAGCAGATAAGAAAGCATTCTATGGAGCCTGCCCAACTGTGCTTTATTCCTAAGTTTCAGGTTTCCAGGTCCAAAAGAAAAGATTCAGCACGAGAATTACGGCGATGAGGTTTCGTAGATAAAAATGTCCTTTTTCACATGTTTTTATCGACGGAGTTGAATCGCGGTGGAGGTAGCTGCGGAAAAAGGAGCTGTGCAACCTGAAAGCGCAAAACTTCTAATAGGAGTGCTTATACTTCGGCGCGACGCGACCGTCGCGTCCCAGCAAACTGTTCAAATGCGATGGGTCCCGAGTGGATGCATGCGCAAACAATGGTCACGATGTGGTAGTTGGCGATTCCTATCGAGACGCAACGGTGATGAAGTCGTCGCATCGCTCCATCGCGCCATGCTGAACGTCGCAACTTTACGTACCCACGCAAAATTACATACACACTCCGATTTAGAGGGGATCATGGGTTTCACGGACTGTTTTGAATCTCTTGGTACCGTCCGTGGTCTATAGTGTTCAGAAAAAGAAAAGAACTATGAAACAGTGGCCAACTCCTGTCCACAACAACAGCGAACCCGCCGCGTCGCGTTTGCTAGCAGGAAAACGACGCGAGTTCGACTCATCGCGTCGTTTTTCAAGAAAAAAGTATAAACAGGGCGCGAACGCCGCGACGCCATCGCGTCTCGAAAAAGTATAAACACTCCTAATATTTAGTACTGAGGAAGAATCGGAACCTCAACTACCTACATAGATCGTCTGCTATGGTTGTCCGATTACAACCATGCCTCTGAGCAAGTCTAAATTTTGAATGAAAAATTCGCGCGTTTGTACTGCCAGTCCTACCAAGTCCTGCGAATCGATAAAAAGTCATTCTATGGAGCCTACATAGCTGTGCTTTATCTCCAAGTTTCAGATCTTCAGGTTCAAGAGAAAATATTCAGCACAAGAATTACGGAGATGAGGTTTCGTCGATAAAAAAGGCCTTTTTTTTCATCTTTTTATCGACGGGGTTGGATCGCGGTGGAGGCAGCTGCGGAAAAAGGAGCTGCACAGCTGCACAGCCTGAAAGTGCAAACCTTCTACTATTTAAAACTTGAAGAAACGGCACCTTCTACTGACTAGGTGTTCACCTATTCATGTCCATCAACAACAGTACCTCTGAGCGAGCCAAAATTTTTTTGGACATTTTCGCACATTCGTACTGCTAGTCCTGCTCAGTCCTGCAATCTGATTTGGTGTCCTTTCGTGCACTACGTTTGATTACCTCGAGCTCACCACAGGCGCACGTTATTTTAAGTCGTGCAAAAGTTTTAGCCTCGGAGGGGATCGAACCCTTCGAACCCTTGACTATGTAGATGACGTATATCGGTATTTTCCATGACAAATTTGAAGGTAATCGCTTGAGTAAGTCTGAACTCAAGCTTCCAGAGCGATATTCGCCAACCACATACATTTCAACTTTTTTGCAAAAATTCTGGGTAGAGAGGGGATCGAACTCTTGACGGTGTATACGGCGGCTTCTCCTACTGCTGCTATAACTTTTGAATCTGAAGTCGAGTAGTGTCTCCATTTTCGTTCTCATTTCTCATCTCATTTGAAATTTGTGTACTAAAGGGGGGGGGGGGTCGTATTTTAGGCGGCTGAGAGAGGGGGAGGGCGCATCGTGGTCGACTTTCTATCATCGTCACGCTTGACCCTTTTTTGGGCCCATTTAAAGATTGGTTCTGCTTCTTTATCAATTTTCTGCAGATTTGGCAAGTGCGAAGCTTTTGCACATGCCCCCAAGTGGCCGCCCCACCTCACTTTGTAGCGTCCCGAAGGGGCGCTAGTAAAATGAAATTTGAATATAAATTTAGAATTTATTTTTCGACTCAACTCCATTGATACCACTATCAGCTCGGAGTTCAACTTCATATCTTAATACATACGAAAGCTAGCTGAATTCCGAGTTGATCTTTCAGTTGAGATCACCTGTCTCCACGCCATTAGATTCTTCTAACTATCGCGCCCGTGGTAGTCCCCCTCCCCCCAAACTTAAATACAGCACTCACGATAAAAAAAAACGTTGTCGATTTCTCCATGAAATTCTATTCTGGAAGTTATTGTAAAGCCCATGGTAGAGGAAAGACCATCAAAAAAGGCAACTTTGCGAGAAATACTATGTTGTATTTTGCCAACGCATGTCCATTTGTACGAGATGTATCACCTGAGATGGGTGCGGCCGCCGAGGTGTGGAAATGATCACCGCTTTTCGAAAATACTTATCGATCCTGCATCAGCTGAGAAACACAGCCGCACACCATCAGAGAGATTGGGGCGAGGTTGAGCATGGTTAGGCACATTTGTACGTGAGTACGAGTGTTATTATTCGAGTAAGTGGATGATTCGGAGTGATTCCTTTCGCAGTTGTACTCCTATTGAAGGCACCTTTAAAATAAGCGTAAATACGAGTTCTTTTTTTCAGTGTGAGTGCTGTCTTTAAGATGAGCTCAAATGAAAGGTCACTTCGGAATCCAGCTAGGTCAGCTGAATGTTCGCTGATTTCACATGTACCAAGATATGAAGCTAAACTCCAAGTTGATAGTGATACCATCAGAGCTGAGTCGAAAAATTAACTCGGCGTTTAGCAAGTAGTCAACTCTGAGTCGAACTATCACAAAGTTAAAGAAATAGCGTTGCTGGAATAAGAGAGGTGGATAAGCACTTCTCGACTTATGCTCAACTCAGAGTTGACATGCACAGTGACCAATTAACGCTGATTGCTCTGTGGAAGTGTTTCCATTCCTTCGGTCTGGTATGATAACGGCTCACATAGGTGTATAAACGAATGAGGAAGGTAGGTTCCGCTCAGAGACAAGCGAGAGGAACCGAACGCGGCGGGGGGTGTGGGATCAACGAAATTCGCATAGAATTCCATTTACAATGGGGTCCCAGTTGCGACTGGATTTCTGGGGCGATTCCATGCTACCACTATTGGCCGCCGGCACAACCTTCCCTGGGAGGCGCCTAAAAGTGGGAAATGAAGAAAATTCCCCGAATTCGAAAATCTACAACGTCCTTGAGGAGAAGTCGACACTCGCTTCAAGGTGGCTTCGTTTTAGAAAACTCGCCCAACCGCTCAACTAGTAAGTCGTCGGAAAAAAGTGGTGTTCGAAGCCACTTAAATTAGAGTCAGCACTGTCATTGGAATTGTTGTGGAGGAGAATTGTCTCAAATATCTTTATTCAATTATTGTGCATTATAAAGCCATTCCTCTACCTCATTAACCAAAAATGCTGGAACAGTTCCAGATGAAGGCAAAAGAGGAATGAAACAACAGCTGACACATGAAATGACTCAGAAATAACCAGAGAAACTGCTGCATGTATAATTTTTACGTCTGGTGGTCATCCCTGTTTCCTTTGTTTCCTTTCAGCATCCCTCTCTCGCAAAAAGTCAAGTACCATACACTTGTACCATAGCTTACAATTCTCGTCGTCGTAATCACGTCCAGGGGAAAGTCCCTTTGTAGAGTTAAGTTCCACAACGCCAGTGTCATATAACTTAACCACCTTGTTCTCATTTCCTTCCACGATGTAATTCTCTGGGATATAGATGTATCTCCTCTTCCAGCATTTCTGAAAGGATGCATACAAAGTAGAACACATGGGTAGAACAGAACTGCCGAGAAGAAAGAGTTCCTAAAGTGAGGTACACTATATAGATATACATACGATTTATTAGGTCGTACAAAAGGTCTCCGAAGTTTTTTCGTATATGTGACATCCAAACATCGAGCTTCTTTTGGTAGCCTGCTCTCTTCAAATGATTCCAAATTGTGATATGGTTCATGTTTAGTTCCTCCTATATCTTGCAATAATTTGCACACCAAACTAGTTCCTTTCCTGCCACTCTGCCGCGCAATTTCAAGCCGTCGCCAGTCTATCCCGCAACGCTGTACTATTTAGGCTCAAGCGCAGGCACACAAGCATCTGGTCACTGGAGATGAAGAGTATATTCTCTATTCTGACGTTCACAGGAGTGCCCGGTAGTTTGACAAAAGGTGTGGACGCAGAAGACGTCCCTAACAACGTATGCGCCACACGGGTTATGCTCTATATCTGGTGGAGCATACGCGGCGTGGAATGTGTAGACTGCTCGCCGAGGGATCTACAGTGACCGCAGACTCCTACATTGAGCAAGTGAGGAATGTTAAGGCAAATCTCGAAAGTGCGCAGCACGAAGTCTACTATAAGAGCAACATCGCTGTTTAACGAGAATCTTTAGCTCTTTATATCTTACCAGTCTGGCCGTCCGGCTAACGCCGGACTTCCAGACTTCTGGTGATGCCCGCTTCGCTCGCATTCTTCATACCCCACCGGCTTTGAATACTTGGATGTGACCGATTCAGTGTAAACGATCTCATGAAATGGTTCA
>KN727397.1:10873-26446 GCA_000816745.1 Ancylostoma duodenale
GCCCCAGCGCACCCTTATCACAACTGTAGACCCGGCTCCCCCCACTTTGGGCGCTGGTGCCCCTTTATCACAGCGGTGGACCCGTTCCCTCGCTTTTGGGCGCCGACGCACCCTTATCACAACGGTGGACCCGTCACTCCCCACTCTGGGCCCCAGCGCACCCTTATCACAACTGTAGACCCGGCTCCCCCCACTTTGGGCGCTGGTGCACCTTTATCACAGCGGTGGACCCGTCTCCCCCACTTCGGGAGCCGACGCACCCTTATCACAACGGTGGACCCGTCACTCCCCACTCTGGGCCCCAGCGCACTCTTATCACAACTGTAGACCCGGCTCCCCCCACTTTGGGCGCTGGTGCACCTTTATCACAGCGGTGGACCCGTCCCTCCGAATTTTGAGCGCCGGCGGGGTCTTATCACAACGTTGGGCCCAACTTAAGGTGTTTTCCCATTCTGGGCGCCAGCGCATCCTTATCACAACGGTGGACCCGTCTCTCCGCCCCCCCCCCCTCACTCTGGGCGCTAGCGCATCCTTATCACAACTGTGAACCCGCCTTCCCCCACTTTGGACGCAGGCGCACCCTTACCACAGCGTTGGATCCGATTCCAAGCGTTTCCCCACATTTAGACGCCGGCGCACCTTCCTCACCATGGTGGTGTTCCCACCGCTCTTCACTTCCCCAGCCTTTACAGCTTCTCTTCATTCTTTGAACCTCACCATACCCATCCCTATCATCTTGTTTACCTCGCAATCGCCATCACTGACCAATCACAGAATGTCGTTTCACACTGACACACACACACGTGACACACAGACTAAGCGCTTTATTATAAGTCATGATATATGGGCTCGTAGTAAACCCTCCTCAGCAGAGATCTGCTGAAGAAATGGTCAGGCAAGTATCATTCTCGGATAAGAAGTTTCAGATGATGTTAAGCAATGGTTGATTGATGTGATAACTGAGCAAATCATTGACTGCCTTTCATTTTTTTTTATTTTGTAGCCTTCTCGTTTACTCATGTTATCATTGGTTATAATAACGGGTTTACACACTCAGTGAAGCGAAATTCAGGGGGTGTGGCCTAGAATGGAGAATGTGCTCTACAACAGGTCCTCTGGGGTGCGCCGGTGCCCAGAAATGGGAAAAAAGGCTGGTGATGGGTCCAACGGTGTGGTAAGGGTGCGCCGGCGTCCAAAAGTGGAGAAACGCCTGGATTCGGGTCCAGCAGTGTGATAAGGGTGCGCCGGCGTCCAAAAAAGGAGAAACGCCTGGAGTCGGGTCCAGCAGTGTGATAAGGGTGCGCCGGAGTCCAAAAGTGGAGAAACGCCTGGAGTCGGGTCCAGCAGTGTAACAAGGGTGCGCCGGCGTCCAAAAGTGGGGAAATGCCTGGCGATGGGTCCAACGGTGTGAGGGATGCATTGGCCTAAATGTGAGGATACTGTCTTCGCTGGTTGGAAGAATTTCTGTAGTCTATATGCGCTAATTGCATAAAAATACAAGCGAAGCGAGAACTCAGAGAGCATTGAGAGAAGTCCGCAAGTCCGGCGTCAGCCGGATGGTCGTAATGATAAAGTTATGATTAAAAAATAGTCAAAAAAGTACACTATCACATCATAGGAGGTTATTTTCAGGAAATTAATAAAATACTGATCAATGTGTCTGTTCTCAAAAATTGCAATGAAAATCATTAATTAGAAACTCATTTTTTGGTCATGTCCAACAGGGTTTCGCTCTACAATATATGATAGGAAATCCCTTTGAAATTTGTCGAATATACTATACCACTACGAAAAGTCTGGCCGTCCGACTGACGCCGGAATTCCAGACTTTTCGTAGTGCTTGCTTCGCTCGCATTTCTTCATATTCATTCTAAAACACTCGTAGCCATGGCAAAATTTCAGATATTGTATCCCACCATCTTCTCTTGGCGTTCCCTCAGATGGAGGTCCACTATTCAGAGGAGTTTAATCTAATTTCCCAAAGAGATTTTACCCTTTGCTCGGTTGGAATAGCTAAATGTAGCTCCGTATATGCAACCGATTCAATATGGATTGCCACAAAAAATGGTTTACCTCTTTTCGGTTGCAGTGGTTGATCAGGTGATAAAGGTAGTTTGAGCGTATAGAGGAAAAGGGTGCGGCGTGCCCAGGCGGAAACGGGTGAGCACAATGCGGAAGGGGTTGAGATGGAGACAGAATCAAATGAGAGATAGACTAAGTACTACTGTGATTCGGAATTTGGCTTTTCCAACTGTTGTTGAGCGCTAATGAGAAAGTTGAGGTCTCTCAAAGCATTTTATCGCCACCTAGCATCGACACGCTTAGTAGGATGCATTCACGACATCACATTGATTTTAGTGTTTGCTTGACTTGCATGTGACATGACTCATCAACTTCCTTTCTTTTTATCCGATAAAACTCATGTGTAATTCTGTTCCAATAGCGACTTTGAGGTGGCTTCTGACAGCTATAAACTCAGTGAGAGTTTCGTGAAATTTTGAATTTCCAAGGGGTTGACGGGAGGGGGAGTTCATACTGATTTCGATCCCCTAGAAATAAGTGGGATCGACTCTGTTAGAAGTGACCACGACTCTGTTAGAAGTGACCAGTCCTTGAGAGAAAAAAAAAGATTTTACACCCTTCGTTACAACAATAATTTATAGGTACCCATGAACAAGAAGAAAACAACAAGAAATTACGATGGGATGAAGCGGAGCCTCATCCATACAACTGCCAAAATAGAATCACAGTACCGGAAATAGACGACAAAAATCCAATGCGATTCCAATACTGAAGACAGGTTGCGCTATTCGAAACATTTTCCTACAATACCTCGAAACACCTAATTAAGACTACATGCACCTCCTGCCTTCACTTCACTTCTCAGACCCGTCCCCGGCGTTTCCCACCACTTTTCGACGCCGGCACACCCTTACCACACAGTTGGACCCGTCCCCCGGCGTTCCCACCACTTTCGTGCGCTGCCGCGCTGAATTCACAGTGTTGGACGCCCTCTGCACCATTGAAATGGCCCTCGTTCCGAGGAGGGTGCCAGCTGAATGGTTTTAAGTTACTCCGCAGCAACTTAAAACCATTCAGCCAACACTCTCTTCAGAGTGAACGCTATTTCGCGCCTATGGCCTGAATTTGGAATGTTGGCTGAAAACCTGGCTGAATGAGTCAGCCTGAGCTTTGAATCTTTCTCAAATAAGTTTCATTTTTAAGAAAATGCTCACACCTTTCGTTGTGGGAATGATCGATTGCTCAGGCGATGGCTCGATTATTCAGCAAAGCCATTCAGCTAAGATTATCTTAGCTGAGGGAGGGTTTACTACGGGCCATGAGCTCGATTTTGCTCTACTCCATATACATACAAAAGCGACAACTCCTGGACTGCTGACACACCACTCGAAAGTGGAACAAGTACTCACCGCGTTGGGACATTTGTGGTAGATCACCAGGTAAGGACTGATCGACCAGATCTCTCTAGCGGTTCCCCGGACGAGGAAGGTGCCACTTTCACCGGTTATACTACTGTTCAACGCAAGGTTAGCCCTTACTGGAATGGTTCAATGATTTCATTTTTAATTAGGTATATTTCGTGCATACTGCAAGGAAAAAAAGAGTGTAGAACTTACACCACTCTTTCTCCATTAGTTCCACCATTGCACGTGAAACAGGTATGTTATTGCAACGAAGCTGGCCTTTTGCCCCAACAGATTGCGTACGGAAAAAACGGCTTAAAACCGGCAAACGGTCAAACAAACCGTAGCAAGACGAAGCGAGAAGTAAAAGAATGATCACTCGCATCTGCAAATAGGGGATCTGCACTAGCTGAACCTGCTTGCTGACACCGTTAATAAAAGACCTCGTATAAGCTGGAAATGGCTACATTGACGAAAGAATAGCAGTAAAAATTGAATCATGCGCTGTTTTCAACAAGCTCATTAATTAGAATGGTGGTGGGCTTAATTACCCGCGTGGAAAGCAGTATCCAGTATTTTTGTCTCACATGATGGAATTAATAGTGAAAGGTTCACGTATGCAGGTGATCAAAAAACTAGTATTCGTTGTCTCTTACGAGGATCTAATGCTGCACGATGCACTTACCAATACTGTACCCTCATGCGTCTTTAAAAGACGCGAACGATTGGAACAGATGTAGCTACATTGCTGAAAGGAGAAACGATTGGGTGATATGATACCAAAGCCAAGCAAGCACGCGAAAAGATATGTTTATTCCACAACATGTTTCCACTTTAAATACATGCCATAACAGCACAGAAGAGGAAAAGCAATCTATCAAATCTTTTGAAATGCCATTCTTAACCATTTTATCCCCTAATAAAAAGCTATTGCAATCCCATGCGCCTCCACGAGAGAACGAATTCAAAGGGTGCTTGTCGACTTAAATTCTATTCATTGCCACATCGTGCTGAACTCCGATACGCCGAAGGACATCCCATTTGTGGTAGGATTTCCAGACCAAAGCAACCTAAAGTGTTCCTTTTTCTCAAGTTAGAGCTAACCTTTCCTCAGAAGTTCTCAGTTTTTACCACATCACTTGTATGAGAAGCACTCCCTTTTAAGTCTACCGAGCGGTCACAGTAAATACTTCTATTTGCTTGTCTACTGTCAGGGTTGCCCAGTGGGTTCCACTCAAGTCCTCAGCGACTGACCGTCCTCTCAGGTGCCCGACTTTGCAAAAATCGCTAACGTTTTGTTTCGTATGCGTTTCCTTAGAATGGTTTATCCTTGAGCAACCAAAGTGGGTACGCAGCATTATAGGGTGTCCTATCAGTTCTGGCACAATATATCCAGTACCGCCACTGCAGTTGAATTCTTCACAATGGAATTACCACTACGGCTGCACTGAGCCAACTTATTAGCAACCTAACCCAATGCCGACATCGCGGCTCACTGGTGATCCGCGCCTTTTTTTTCGCATGGCTCATTCGATACATTGTTAAACCCTTGTGGTCCTAGCTATTTTTTTCAAATCTCTTTTATAAAAAATTAGGAGCAAAGAAAGGAGCCAGAGCTCCAGAAAACCTGGAATGGCGCAGAAAAGCCTCCTGAATCAGTGTACTGGGCAAATCGTGCTCTACTTGACCACAACTCCTTTCTGGTATTAGCCAACTGCTTGCTGGGAAAAATATTTAATTTCCAACATGATGTTGAAAATGCCCCTCACCACTTTATCACCACTTGCTTCCCATGCTTCCAATTTGTTGAAGCAACCAAGCTACAGTCAAGAAGGTAAGATTGTACTGGTAGTATAGGGGCATGTGAATTGTCTGTATCGCTTCTTGTTTGGAAAAAAATTCTCAAAACTTTGTTATTCGAAATCAGACATTTTATACTTGACGAATACGTTTGCAATGGAACATAAAAGGATCGTTCTGCCCACACATAATGGGTCTCGGCTAAGACTTCGCCACAGCTCTCTTCCACACAATATTTAGAAAGGAAAACTCATCTTTGTGCCATATAATCAACATCTTCTTGTTGATTGTAATCCACTTGGTACTACTGATTTTTAATGCACATTACTTACACTAGTGGTTGGATGTTTATATCAATTGAGCCAAATGTAAGTTCTAAAGGCAGTGTGTCACCTCATGTTGGATATCGATATATCCACGGACTCCATTCCAGCTCGACGCGCTGATTTCAAAAATGTGTTTAAAATCTGAAAAAGCGGTCAAAACCCTACTTTCAAGGCAAGATTTGATACAGGCGCGGACGAGTTTCCTTGCTAGGAATCTCGAGGAAGAGCTAAGAAGTTAAGATTGCACATTAAAATGAACTCTTCGGCAGTAGTATTATCCACTGAACAAGTATTTCCTTGTTGGAAAACCATGCCGCACCCTCAGAAAGCTTTTGCTAAAGAATGAATTCTCTCGTATACTGGCCGAGAAATTCGAAATTCTCGGCCAAATGAACCCGAAAAATAGGGGACTTTAAATTTTCCCTGAAGTTTAAAGTAAATCTTCGTGCTGAGCAATTCCCACATGTTCGACTAACGTAGGAATCTCGGAAGCGATCCCTGAGGTGAGGCACCCACCTTTAAACCTAAAATTTTAGTAGGTCTATTTCAAAAATATGTGCACATATTAAACGCTACCTAATAAACACAATTCAGTAGGTTCCCTTCACCTTACTGCAAAGTGCGGAGGAAACCCACTTTTATGTTTATTTTCGTATAAGGTTCATGCACGAAACGAAAACTGAACAGAACACAATCTATTGAACAAAGCCCCGTAAGGGGGCTACAGCGGCTAGAGATACGCGGCGGCAGTCATGGACACCGTAATCTTGAGGTGCAGGCTGTGGGGCGAAACGGCCGATTTTCAAGGAATCAGGCACGCTCGTTCCGGGACTCGCCAAATACGTCACTGCTGGCCCTCCCGCATGCACGGGATGGTGATTTCATCACCGTCGCTGGCTGTCTCGCAGCATATGAATGAGGCAGTGTTTACAAGCTTTCAGGCTGCACAATGTACGCAGCAGGAAAACCACCCTTCCACTTTGCGACGTTATAGGTACCTCCAGTAAAGAGATGGGTGGATGTGCCTATAGCGTCGCAACAGTGGAACGGTGGTTTTCCTGTTGCGTACATTGTGCAGCCTGAAAGCTTGTAAACACTCCCTCACTCCTATGCTGCGAGACCGCCAGCGAAGATGATGAAATCCAGCCCCAGCACGGCTTGTCGGTGGGCAAGCTGGGCCTCGTAAAGGAGTCGAAAAGCAAAGGGGGCTTCGTACCGGGTGCGGGGCGGAGCGTCGGACCAAACTTTGGGATGTTCTTTAGTCCAAAGAAAAGGAATGCGTTGATGAAAGCGATGAAAGACGAAAAAGACAAATGAACTGCTCGTAGCTTGAGCAAAGCAATAGCGGCGATCCAGGTTGAGAAGTTCGATTGGAGCAGATCATGTACGGGTCCCCATAATCCGAAGGACTAAAACGACTCCTACGTTGCGGAATCTGCACGGATTGAGTTGAAGTCTTCAGTGAGAGAAGAATTAAGGGAACACTAGAAGTTTTTGAAAAAGACAATCTAGACTTATGTAAACTAAAAAAGTGTATGCTCACATTCTGCGTCTGAGTGATTGCATTGCTCTCCCGTTAAGTCTAGACTTAACCAATTGACACCGAATTTGGGGTGAAGAAATGTCATTGCACTCACAATAAATGTATGATGTCAGATCACAAAACTTATGTGAATCGAGGAGCTGTATGCTCGGTAAAGGAGTCAGCCTATTTTCGACAGGCTGGGCTAGAATCTGAGCATGTCCGGAGCATAATTTTCCTAGTGAAACACATAAGTTTCCAGCATCCTACCGTACACCTATACTAGTAGCTATGTGCTATTATACGCCCCACATCTTGTCGCTTATCACCTCCTATCTTCTGAGTATTTCTCCTTTAACGCTCGCTCCAACGTATTAGGTTGGGCAATAAGTTCGTGCGGTTTTTCTGAGCATTCAGTGTATTTTCACAAAGTGGACCAGTTGAACTTAGATTTTTCTAAAAGTTAATATCCGCAGTACTTCTTCTTCACATCTAGAGCAAGTCCTTGCGAAAAATCGTCCCATAACTGTACGAACCGTGTATACAGAACAAGGCGCATCCTCCAGCCCAAAAATGACCTCTCTGAAGCGAACATCCACTTCTGCGCTGTCCCTTCAACAGTAGTGGTTTTCACTTAGACGCTGTTAACATCCCCTTGAGTTGAGTTGAGTTGAGTTGAGTTGAGTTGAGGTTGAGCTACATTTGCTCCATTACTATAGAGGAACACTTGGAGATGTCGGAGATGTACGCTCTTGTTGAATTGCAGGGTCACATTTCATGCGGCAGAAAACGAGAAGTGGCGGGAAATGGGGAAAATGGTTATAATATTCGTAAAGAGCAAAACAAGAGCTACAAGATGACCTATAATAGGCTATCGGAATTAGCTGAAATCCTCGTGAAAAATTGAGATGAAAAAAATCGCACGAGCTTATTGCCCAACTCAATATTATCGCAAGCAGTTTAGCCGCGCTCCAACGCAGAACACCGACCTCATCGACTCGCAGCGCGGGAACCCGCAGCAATTTGAGTTTTTCGAGAATTCCTCATGATATGGTTGCTGCCTCTATTCGTTATTTCTCTCTGTTTCTGTTACTTGATGCCCTGATCTTGAAAATTACACTAATTTCCTTTTCGCAATTTTGTAAGGATGTAGTGAGATCACAGCAAGTGTTGATGATTTATAGATTATCAACCACATATTCCTTATATCCTTTAGGTTCAAAGATCAACCGTATGTTTAGCCTTTAGATATTTTGCGCCAGAAGATGTACTTAGGTATCTAATCACTCAACTTGGAGTGACAATTGAGCAGACGGGGTCAGCGGTACCCCTTTGTTTCGTTATATCCATTGGCACTTTAGCCACAGCAGTTCCTCATCGGGTCAGCCCGCCCATTTCTGGGTGCATAAAAGGGGCTGCGGAATGTATATTGTACTCGTCTGTATTATCTACCGTGTGCGGGAATAAATCTGTGATTCCCAGTCGTCCACCCCATCACTTGGCTGCCCTAGAAATTGGAGCATCGGCCAGTGATCCTACCCTGAGTTCTCTTCGCGCGCCCTTCACTGAAGGAACCAGAGAACTTAGGCAAAAGACCGGCGTGGCAGCACACTAGCCACAAATCCTTGAAAACTCTCTTCGCGAGTCCTTCCACGAAGGAACCAGAGAGTGGGATAGGTTTTGAACGGCTAAAACCACTGTCAGACAGTCTTTTCTCTTGCGAGTCCGTCCGCGGAACCAGAGAAAATCAATAGACTGTAGCTAGGCGACAGTGAGCAACAGGACGAGCGCCGCAAACGCTCCTCTTGTTAATACTTGGGAAGTTCAACCAGAACTCTCAAGTTTGGAAGCAGCACACTGCTCTGAAAGTCTCATTCCCTCGCGAGTCCGTTCAAGGAACCAGGGAAAATCGAAGAGGCTTGAGCCAGACGAGCAGTGTGCAACAAGTCGAGCAACGCGAAAGCTTGTCTTGCTTCCAACTCGAGCAGTTCAACTCAAGAACTCTCGAGTTCCAAAAAAAACAGCAAAGCGACCAAGCTTTGCCGTTTAATAGACAAAGGTCTCGGCTTCCAATTGCCAGCCTTTGTTCTATAATCGAGCCTTCACACAGCAGGGCACGATTACTGGTAGGGTCCAACACCCTCACCAGTGAAAAAGACAGTAAAGCGTCCACGTTACGCTTACTGCTCTCTCAACAGAGACCAGGCACCTTCATTGCCAGTCGCCCTTGCCTACGCAAAGGCACAATTCCTAGTAAGGTCCACGCACCTTCATTGAGGAAAAAACAGCACAGCGTTCAAGCCGACCAGACACGCTTGCTGTTCACTAGTACAGCTCAGGCTCATCAATAGCCAAGCTTGCTAGATAACCAGTGTCCTCAGCAGAGAAGGCACTGCGTCTGGCAGTGATCCAAGCACCCTTGGTATCACTCAACGAGAAACACCGCATCCTAGCCGAACCGACTACCGTGTTTTCTCATAAATAAGTCAAGGCACATCAGCTGCCATACTCAATAAGTGCACCTACAGCAAGCGAGGGCCGCACTCAAAAGGTTGCAGATACCTTTCTCGACCTTAATCAACCACAGAACAGCGACCAAGCTTTCCGTGAGTCCAAGAGCGAATACTCAGTAGAAACCAGTCGAACAACAAGGCCGAGCTGCAAGTATTTAAGGCAAAAATCAACAACGCCTGCTCTCTTATCAAGTCAATAGAGGCTGATGTCAAGCGCCTGGACAAGCCGTTCACATTTCCCGAGGAAAGGAATGAGTGTGAAGAATTTGTAAGGACAAAAGCAGGAGAGAATGAGTGTGAAGAATTTGTAAGGACAAAAGCAGGAGAGAATGAGTGTGAAGAATTTGTAAGGACAAAAGCAGGAGAATTGGCACACCTTCTTACCATCATACAAAGTGCAGTAAAACTGCAAGAAACCCAGACCAATGCTGCAATAAATCACATTGCTGGGAGGAGTGATCAGAAAGAAAGAGAAAAGCTGATGACAGAGCTCAATAAGCATCTAGGAGTCGAGTCTCATCAGCTAGAACTGTCAGTAGTGCAGTGGCAGAACAAAGCTCAGTTCAGGTCATACGGACTGGGGTAGCAAACCACTCTTCTGCACAGCACAGCTCCAAGCATTTCCAGTCAGACAATGAATGGCAGAGAAGGAACCGCAGCTACCAGCGTAACGGAAAGGAGTGAAAGGCTCATCAAGATCAGGAAACCTCTCCTTGAAATACCATCATTCTCTGGTAATTACAGAGAATTCAACAGCTTTTGGACAGTGTTCGAGTCGCTTATCCACAACGACTATGAGCTCTCCGACACCGACAAATTCCTCTACCTCAAGCAAGCCCTAAAGGGGAAGGCAGCTGCCGCATTAAGCTGTATTCCTGTCATAGGAGACAGATACAGCACGGCTGTAGACATCTTGAAAAAGCATTTTGATCGCTCTGCCAACATGGCAGACATCATCATCAACGAAATCGAGCGTCTTCAAAGAGCTTCGGACAATCCCAGAAGCTGCCGAGAAACGTTCGAGGCAATTAACGCGAGGATCATTCATCTGGAGCGGACAGGGATGGCGATGAACGCAGACCGAATATGGCGCCGCATGATTCTCTCCAAATTTCCCGAAGTAATCTGCACTATGGTAATCCAGAAGGAGTCGGAGTCCGATCACTCATTCGATGTCAGCGAAATCATGAGCACGATCGACACAATCATCTCTCTTCGAGAGACTACAGCTCTTACAACAGAGACTCTATTCGCGAAGGACAACCAGCGAATCAGCTTTCCCCAGATAAGCGTCAACAAACCGAGATGGGATGAAAGAATGAACACACCAAGAAGGCAGAAAGGGATGTGCTTGTGCGGACAACCGCACTCACCACATAGCTGCCCAAAGTTCACAATTCCTCAGGCGCGCCGCTTTGAAGTACGAAAACAGAAGGCATGCTGGAGGTGTTTTTCGAAGAATCATCAGTCTAAGGATTGTACTATCATGGGATTGTGTCCCAAATGCAAAGAAGGACACCATTCATCGCTTTGCTTATCGGAAACAAAAAGGCAGGACACAAGCTATCTCACCCTTCCAAGACAACCAGGAAGGAATGTCCAACCGCCACCAGCGGCTCGTACCCAACAGCCGCCAGCCAGTAGAGTCAGCCACAATTACCGCCAACAAGGTGATACTAGAAATGTCCAAACCATGCATGACCAGCAACATGGACGCCAAATACCCACATTGGACAAGACCACAACGGTCAGCAATCAGTATGTCCTACAAATCGCCTCCGCGATGATATTCAATGAAGCTGAGTGGGATTACCAGCCGGTCACCCTACTTCTCCACTTTGGAGCACAGAAAAGCTTTATCAAATCCGGAATCAGCAGAGAGCTCAAGCTCAGGATTACCGGATCTACATCATTCACCACCTCTGGAATAGGTGAATTACAAGAAAACTTCAACTCCAATGATGTACAGGCCACCCCAAAGGGCCTCCACAGCCCAAATAAATTGAAGAAACTGTCAGTACATACGAAAGAAAAACTGACAACATCCGTGACTACGGCAGAGCTATCAGATGCGGACCTCAACTTCATATCCAGCTCTAATGTTGCCGTTGCACAACAGACACTTGCAAGGACAAGTGTCTCGCCAGACTTGCTCATTGGGCAAGATCTTCTCAGTGCTATCATAGACCACGGTAGTCCGGTGCTCACGCTTCCTTCAGGACTAATCTTAACACCGACCGTTTTCGGGTACACTATTTCTGGAACCAGCCTAACGAAAGCGAAGGCTAGCGCTGAAGTTCATGGAAGTGCGTTAGTGATTGCCAGCCCCGCTGTTTCTTCACGGGAAGATTATAAACAGGACATCAAGAACCTGTACGAACTGGAATCACTCGGATTGAAAACGGAGAATGATCCTGACGAAGCTTCCATCATCAAGTTCATGGATGACTACAGGAAGACGATTCAAATAAAGGAAGGCGTGATTACAGCCGGTTTTCCCTTTAATGAAAACGTCGACAAACTGAAGGATAACTTTAACATCGCATTTTGCCGCTTACAAGCTCTCCTTCGCACACTACGCGACGACAAGGAAAAGCTTCGTATTTACGATGACACGTTCCAAACGTACATCAAGGAAGGGATTATAGAGGAGTGCGTTTTCAACCCAACAGGAGTAACAGCATTCTATCTCCCTCATCGACACGTGTGGACACCTGGGAAGAGCACCGAGCTACGAGTTGTATTTGACGCATCATCTCATGGAAGGAATGAACTCAGTCTTAATGATGTCATATACGAAGGTCACGCTCTCACCCCATTGATCCACGAAGTTCTCTTGCAGTTCCGTACGCATAAGAACACAATGGTCGCCGACATCCAGAAAGTCTTCCTACAGATAAGGCTTCCGGATCACCACCGTGATGCGACAAGATTTTTATGGATTAAAGATCTAGACTCTCCAGCAGAAGGTGACAACGTCAAGTACTACCGCTTCTGCAGAGTCCCATTCGGAATAAATGCAAGTCCAGCTATTCTGAATCAATCCATTCTCAAGCATATCGAGCAAGAAAACAGTCCTATAGGGAAAGAACTGTCCAAATCCTTATACGTGGATAACATTCTCCTCGAAGGAGAAACTTCCAACGATTTGATCAGGAAATACACTGCCTCCAAGAAGGTGTTCTCTTCAATCGGAATGAACCTGCGTGATTATCTGTCCAGCTCTTCAACGGTCAACGACAGCATCAAAGAGTCGGACAGAGCAAAAGACAAGGAGATCAAAGTGCTCGGACTCAATTGGAACTCCAACAACGACACCCTCTCCTTCACATGCACTGAAAAGACGCAGAAGAAGATCTCCAAAAGGACGGTACTCAGCCAGATAAACGGATTCTGCTTTGATCCATTAGGACTACTTACTCCCCTCATTGTACCAGCCAAGGTGTTCCTACAGGACATTCATAAAATGAAGCTGGGATGGGAAACACCTCTGCCAGACGAAGCAAGTCAACAGTGGAGCTCAACTAGAAGCAACATTATCGGCTTCAGCAAATCAATCCCAAGGAAGGTATTGGAGAAAGATCCGAAAGCTGAGCATATCCTGTCTATTTTTGTCGACAGTTCCAAAAGAACATATGCATGTAGCCTCTATGTCACAACAACTGCAGAAGATGGAAGAGTGGATACGCAACTCTTCACAGCAAAATCAAAGGTGGCACCGTTGAAAAAGGCACAGACCATTCGAAGACTAGAGCTACTATCAATCTTCCTTGGATTAAGCGTCGCGGAATCGACCATATCGAAGAACGAAGTCAAGTTCGCAAGAGTGAATGTATTCAGCGATTCTACAATTGCATTGTCCTGGGTACACACCAGCAAAAAACTCCCTCCAGCAGTCACGACACTGGTTCAGAAGATCGGCTTCGCAACAGAGAGGATACAAGCATCAAGTCCAGTCATGTTCTACCACGTTCCGACGGACGAGAATGTGGCAGATTGTGCGACAAGGGCAGTCGCTAAGCAAGAATTTGCTAGAGCCAATTGGTGGACAGGACCGAAGAGGCTCAATTATCCATGCGAGACCTGGCCAGTAACTCACATCAATAACCTGGACCGAAACACCTTTGAAGACGTCGAAACACTCGCTGTCCAGAGTACCGAAGAAGAGAAAACAGATGCTATCTGGCCGGTAGAAACAATCAGCAACTACTCCAAACTAAGGAGGATAGTCGCCTACTCTCTTCGCTTCATCCGTCATTCAAGCAAGAACACGCGTCTACATTTTCTGGACAATGGCATTCAAACAATGACGCCAAATACGGCGGAGGTCGAACTAGCAGAAAAGTGCATAATAAAGCAGGAACAGAATATCCATGGTACATCCGCTGCTATCCAGAACAAGCACTTCAACGTAGGATACGACAATGAAGGCATCCTGAAAAGGTTCGGAAGGATCCAGCATGCCGATGTGCTCAAGGACGTAGCCAGCTCGATGTATATACCTCGACAAAGCATTCTCGGAGCAAGAATCGCAGAGCATATACACAGAAACATGGCACATTGTGGGAGTAACCAACTTGTGTGTGAACTCCGCCAGCGATTCTGGATTCCTAAGGATAAAGCACTCTGCAAGAAGACTGTGCGAAACTGCGTCACGTGCAAGAAATTTAATTCTGCACTATTCAGTTATCCGGATATGGGCCCGCTTCCCAAAGAACGGTTCACACAAGCCCCACCATTCTCTCACACGGGAATCGACTACATGGGTCCTGTAGTCATCCGACGGACATCTGGCGAAGAGGAGAAACGCTATGTCGCATTGTACACATGTCTGGTCACCCGACTAGTGCACCTTGAAGTGGCCGCAGATCTGTCAGCGAAAGGCTTTCTGCTCACCTTCAAGAGATTTATCGCACGCCGAGAAGTGCCACAAAAAATCATCGGCGACAACGGAACTAACTTCCGACTCAGCGAATCCATCCTGAGCAATAATCTGCACGAGGATGAAGGAGAAGATGTTCCACTATTTCTCGCCGAACACCGGATCGCCTGGCACTTCATACCCTCAGCATCACCATGGATGGGAGGAGTATGGGAAAGAATGGTTGGCATAGTGAAAAGAGCTCTTCAAAAAACCATAGGAAGGCGAAAGTTGTCATCAGAACTGCTCCACACCACACTGTGCGAAATCGAAAGCATCGTGAACTCAAGACCATTGACTAGCATTGGAGACCAAGATCCTTGTCAATTCTTGCGATCGGTAGACTTCATCTACAAGGACGTGCGTCTCGGAAGCACACAACTCACGCCGTCGGACAATGATGATGATGATCCCGACTACCGGACCACGCCGGAGCTTTCATCTCAAAAGGAAGCGCGGATCGCTCTCTCCGAAACCGAAAAGCTCACGAAAAAGTTCTGGACCATTTGGAAGCACGACTACCTTCTAGAACTTCGAGACCGTCACCATCTGTTCGAAAGAAAGAAGAAATCGACAAATCGTGATCCACAAGTCGGAGACATTGTACTTCTAGACGAAGAGTCTCAACTTAGTCGAGGTCAATGGCCAATGGCGGTCGTACTCGAGCTCATCACAAGCAGAGATGGCGAAATCAGGAGTGTGATTCTCCGCACTAGCACAGGTCGAGAAATACAAAGACCGCTAAATCGCATTGTTCCATTGGAAATTCGATCTTCTACAGGGTGGCCGAAAATTACCCGTGCACTAAGATTTCAATGCTGCAACTAGGTTATCAGAAGCAGAGAGCTGAAATTTCTGTAAAATTTAGTTGATGACTAAAAATATCTTAAAAACTCATCAGAATCCAAAACAGCCCTCACTGGCAGAAACGCTGGCTCTCAATGTCTTCGTAGGTTCTGCACATGATTCTCGCATGTACTCTTTACTGATTTCGTCCCAGGAATTTTCTTGGGGCTTCTTTCAGGGAATACAAATTTTTGGCTGGATAGAGCAGTTTTCTTCTTCA
>KN727398.1:8157-20216 GCA_000816745.1 Ancylostoma duodenale
ATCCGCTAACCCGCACTGGATACGGCGCGCCATCCCCACATATATAGTGGTGCGCGCACGCACGCGCAGTAATCATGCATAAGCGCTATCCAACTATTGTGAAAGTGTCTGTCTGTAGCCGGGTGTCCATCTGCAGCCGGCTAACAAACAGAGTTTAAGAACTAAGGCCAAAATCACTCAAATATTCTTGATTTCATCTTTTTGTCTTTTCGGGAGCACCTTTTATCATGCGGCATCCCTCACGCTGAATCTAAGCTAAAGACCGATGTATATAGCCTTGTACGTATATTATTAAGATAGGTCTCAAATTCTTCCAAGCACAAAAGGGAAGGGCATCCGATAACTGTTTGCAGCTAAAGCGGAATTTTTATATACATCTTTAGGAAGAGCAATTTGAGCTGTCTCAGACAACTCTGGGGTTTCAGAGGGAAGAATGAGCAAAGATGATTCATTTAAGAGGAGAGGAAGGGCCGTGAAGTAAAAATCCCCATTAGAAAAAGTCATGTAAGGAGTCAACTCATTCGAACAAAGCCAGCAAAAAATTCCTATTCCATATCATCCACAGAAAAAATAACGAAGTGAATTTGCAAAGCGGGGTTTTGGCTCGGGATGGCTTTTTTTTCTGAATTGAGGTAGCCCTAGGGTATTGTGGCGCACAAGGCCTTTTTTTCTGAGTTGGGGTAGCCCTAGGGTAACTTGGCGCACAGATCCGAGACCGTTCTGTCTGAGGATGGTTTTTTTCTGAGTTGGGGTAGCCCGTAGGTAACGTGGCACACAGGTCAACTTCATAGAATGTGATGATTCAGCGCACAACAACCGCAAAAAAAAAAATACGGGCACACCACCAAAAGCATGATCACAAGCTACATGTTACCTGTTACATGGTTGCCAACTCTGTCCTTATTTCATTGTTTTCATTTCTTCTTCTATAAGCTTCCACAACAAAATATCAAAATTTTCTCACGAAAGGGTGAGAGTATACATATCAAAATATCACATCAAAACACAATTTACTCAGATAATGGATAAGGCAAAAGCAGCACGACCTGCAAAGCCACGCCTCCAAGAAATGGAAGGCAGTCATTGCTGCAAGAGGAAGAACTGCTGCATTCCGACTGCAAAGAGCAGCAATCCCCGCGTTTCGACTGCGTTTTTTTGCCCAATGAACTGTGGTGCCGTTCAACCTGCGTTCTGCCTGCTGCTTGCCAGCTGGCGACACGCCCCTCGGGAGGTGTATATAAGCCGCTGGTTGAGCATCAAGATTTAGTCGTGTTTCCGCTTTGGGGGAGGCAAGGCGAGCCCAGCGAGACTCGTCAGGCAGGCTGAGGTCCAGGTGAAACCGTGGCCCAGTGGAATAATCGGTCAGACGAGACCCGCGCGGTGCGGACGCGTGCGGATGCGGCGCGGATCTGAAGGTCCGCCGGTGACCGCAGCGTCCCCCAAGCGCTGCCGCGGAAAGCGCGTACGCGTTCGGGACTATTTTTGGATGAGCTTGGCTAAGCATCCCCTTACCCAAGTCTGCAGCACGAACACAGCCCTGGGCCCAGATTGAGCTGCGATCCTAGGTTCGAGACATTCAAACCAGTTCATCGCCCCCTGAACACAGCCTCCTAGGGGCGAACGCAGCTCGTGGAGCGACAAATAAGCTTTCACCTCGCGGTGTAACTGCTGTTGAAACGTGTTCGGCCTGTGTTCGGGCTGCCTTTGCCGTCCCGGAATCTCTGAGTAGTTATGGAAAGGCATTTTATAAGTTGACTTGTTTTATTATTTAGTAGAATAATGAATTTAAAACCAAGACCTTCAAAACTGCAATATGTTTATCGTTGAGACTTCACAATTCGCGCTAGGTTTACATTTGATAAACTCTGACAAATAATTTCAAAGCAATAAGGAACAAACAGCACCTGGGACAAAAAAAAGCAATGAAAAATTATCTACATAGGCGACATGCTTGACTGTAAACGGAAAACCATCTAGTAGGATATCAGGTTGTAGGCCTGGTAAGGTAAATGATTAAGATGTGGCGGCTCCACTTTTGAGCATAACATTGTGTACTTGTCTCATATGCACTTCTACGTGGTCCTGGAAGCAGTTGTAGTTCTTCGGAGAGATCTGAAAACAAGCACTAAAAGAGGCACTAAAAGAGTGCAACAGATACGTGTGAAATACTCGATTGGTTTGAAACTTCCGCGACAAGTGCAACGCATCTACCTAATATTATGTTGATTCGAAAGTTCTCGGACAAATTGGTAGTGATGACCTCCAGAGATTATACCCGGCAAAGAGCTAACGGAAATGAACATATTAGTCGCCATGTGATAGGATATAAAAGGCTCTTCAAATTGCAAACAAAAAAGAATACCGAGCCAGTTCCTTTCCTGCCACCATGCCATGCAATTTCAAGCCATCACCACTCCACCTCCGCAACGTCTTTCTCTTTCTCCATCTATCTGGCCAAGAACCCGCGCAAATCGATAGTTGTGTGAAGAAAGTTTACAAGGAGCACGCCTCCGCTAGAAGAACAGTCTACAAGTGGCACTCGAAGTTCGCGTCAGGCGACCACTCCATCGAAGGTGAAGACCGTTCGGGACGCCTGATGGAGTTGGATTTGAACTTGCTGCGGAGATAGGTGGAAACCGATCCGAATCAAACCACTAGCGAACTGATGGTCGCTCTTAAGGTGAGTCAAACCATTGTTGGTCATTGTTGTTCGCGGATTGAAGTCAACTGGCAAGGTGCGAAAACTCGGTCGCTGGGTACATGTTCACATGCAGTATGCCATAGACCGCCGCGTTGATACGGCACTTCCCCTGCTCACGCTCAAGCGCTCCCCCACTTGGCTTGAGCACCTGTTCACTGAGGATGAGAAGTGTATTCTCTATAATAATACCCACCGGCGTGTCCAATGGGTTGACAAAGATGCGTATGAATAGGACGTCCCTATACCCAACGGACACGTCAAAAGGGTTATGCTTTGGTGGAGCGTACACAGCGTCGAGTACTGGGAGCTGCTCGCCGAGGGATCCACAGTGACCGCGGACTGTCTACATTGAACAAATGAGGAATCTGAAGGCGAATCTCGAAAATGCGCGCCCGCATTAGCACGAAGTCTCACTACAACACGACAACGCTTGGCCGCATATTGCAAGAACGACCAAGGCCGAACTGATGAAGCTCGGCTGGACCATTTCACCACACCCGCCGTATTCCTCAGACCTGGCTCCCCTGGATTACCACCTTTTTCCCATCTCCAACGTCATCTGGATGATCAAGAGCTCCAAACCTGCGACGTCATCAAAAAGGCACTCGAGCAGTTCTTCTAGGACCAGTCCCCTAGCGTACTGGAGCAAGGGCATCAACGATCTGCCTAAACGTTGTCAGAAGACCACCGATGTCAATGGGGCATACTTCAAATGGTTCACGGTTGTCGTTTAAAAATTGCAAAGAAAACAAAAAATGTTGTCAATTTCTTCGAGAACTTTCAACTCAACCTAATAATAAAATTCTCTGTTCAGTTACAGAGTGAGTTAAAATGCCAGTAACAGCGTGCGACCATTCGCATCTTTAATTTCTTTGGTTAGACTATTTCTACAGTAGATTTCCTGTACTTAAATTTCATCTCTACTCATGTAATTCCAGTTTGTAGACATCGAATCAAAAATTTTCTTGATGACTAGTGGTTATTCCTATCGCCAAGAACTAACTGATCAGCCGTTTAGAAATTGGAAACCGGACCCCACATCGGCGGGTTCCGAACAGATGCTAAGAATAAATGAATGCAATATCATACTTTCATTTAAAAAAAAATGGAACTTCAACGTATAAGAATGCAAATGCTAAGACAAATGTGAGCTTCGTTACCATTTGTCGAATTTCATTAATAGACTCGCTCAAAGCAGTGAGATCCATTGGTGTCATTTTTTGTTGTCCAAGTGAACGAATCTGAAATTGCATGTGCGATTAGGAAACGAAATTCTCAATTAGTACAGAATAGTCCAACTTAAGTGAGGAATCTGTTACCGAGAACATTGATGGAACGTGCATTTAACCCATTGATGACCGCGCGGCTCACCGGTGAGCCGCGCTTTTTTGGCCGCGTGAGACCGCGCGGCTCACCGGTGAGCCGCACTCTTCTAATTAACTTCTGGACCTTATTTTCGAAAATTTTTGCGGTATTTCCTTATGGAACGAGTAGAACGCATACAAGCAATGTCTCAAACCACTGTGGTTCAGGAAAAATTACTGACAAATGCCATGAAGAAGATGGTAATTTGAAATCGAGGAAGACTGCATTACATTTCTTGTGTACTGGATGAGAATAATCTGTGCTAAAGCCATATTTCCCACAGAGTAACACGTTCGTTACACCTTTCACTTCCGTATTCGTCAGACTAGGGCCATATGAACGCGTATACTCTCGAGATACCTCCATATAGCTCTCAAAATACCTTTTACAAAATTCTTTCGGGGTTAAACGAAGTGAGAAGCATTTAGATTCTCCAGTTTCCTAGTGATATGACACTAGTAACCCTCCAGAACAAGAATTCAAATTATTTCTGCAAAACCATCTATCTTGCTCTGAATTCTTTTATCGTAACAGCGCGAAACTATGCGGGCGCCGCGCTCTCGAAAGGGGTGTCGGTCCCACGCGCCAGACACGCAAAAATGCGCGCGGTCGTCAATGGGTTAAATCGCAGTTATGCATTCTAGCCGTGTCCAGAATTACCAAACTGCGGCAGTTCCTTCGACAATCTCTTATTTTAATGAATGATAGGCTTAAGAAGCATCAATATGAGAGAAGGCTATTTGCCTCTCCAGACGCCTCACCTCTCTACGAGATACCGTTTAATCGGAAGATTGCAACGCATTGGCAAAACAGATCGAGTATCAAAAAATCGAAAAGACTACGCTGTCGCATATATGGTTCGAACTGCGATTTGATTTGCAAATTGATTTAGATTTGCAAACGCTTCAGTTTCAGATGCTAAACGCTTTTTACCAACTCAGGTGGTTATGCCATCACTAAATAAGGATCAATAAGATGAAAGCAGTTAATGCTTGATTTTCATTGAAATGTGACATAGAAATGCTGCGCAGTATTGTTGTTTGTTTGTTTGCTGTTTGTTTTCAAGCCTAGAAATTCACATTTTGCAAAGCTCCAAGCCGAATAACGTCTTCGAGCCTTCAAACAGGATAGTTGAGCAGCACATAATGCAGAGTGGGCGGGGCAACCCTTGTATGGGGTGAGCTGTGCAGCTGGCAGCTGTCAGGACTATCGCTCTTCACGACCGCCACCACCCAGTCAGACTTGGGAAATGGTACCAGATTCGCCTAAGGACACACTGACTTGTACACCACAGCGGCCCGCAATCTTTTGTGTCGGGCACACCAGCATTAAAGCTCTGGCTTCCTGGACTGAGGTCGAATGGGTGGTGCATCCCACAACCAGCATCTTATTGATCATTTGTCGTATCTACCGGGAAGGAAAAACGGACAAATGTTACAAAAAAAAAACCATGAAAGAGTGCGGCATTCAGATAGTCAGTCGATAAAAGAACACAGTAAGCACAAATACTCAATTACCGTCACTTTTGAAACAGACTACGGAATTGGCGGGACTCCTGTGTTAAAAAAGGGACAATCGACAATTTGCTACAATCAAGTCGCTGACCTGGAGTAGAAGTGATGTTAAGGCGGTGATTAGCCGTACTGCTTGCGGATTAGATACATTTAAATCTCGGTTGCAATGCTTGAATATCTGATTAGCATGTGAAGCACACATCCGACGCAATGCTTCGGGGCGAGCACTTATACTGACCTGAACAACATGTTGCATTAGAACAGGGCCATATAAAAATTTTGCTTTTATAGCTGAGGTCTTCCTCTGGAATGTGTTTAGATCTAGGCTTAATTTGATTAGAGAATGCTTTCCTCTCTTAAGGATTCACATAAGCAAGTGTTGATATGATCACCTGGTGTTCAAACAGAACGAACACAATATTTATATGCTCATTACCTCGCTGAGTTGAGGTAGCAACTGTGTATTGTATTCTTGTATTCCACTGAGATAGATATTCACTTGCCGATTGACAGTTTCCAAATCAACAACAGTTCGCGCATACCTCTCCTGAAAAGGGTGGAGCATTTCAACAGCATTGCCTGACAAAGTCCACAAATTTTTCAGATTATAGGAAGATTTCTAAACAATGTTATTAATTTCACCGATAAGTCGAGGACGAAATATTGAAACTTCACACTAAGGAAATGATTTTCGAGATTTAAGGTTCACACTGACAAAAGCTAGCAAACTTAGCTCTACTTCAGCGCGCGCTAGAATTTTACGGTTCTGCTGCTAATTATGCTTTCGAACGTATGGCAAAAGTAGCAAGTCCATAGTGACTTTCCCATCTTCTGGTAGTTCTCAGTTGTGGGGAAACCACCTGACCTATTCGCAAGTCATTCATATTTGACCATAAACTAGCAAATCTATGTGAGTTTTACGGAAAGACTATTGCTTCCACGCTTCTCTCGCTGTTGTGATGTGTGTCCAGCTCGCTGAGAGACCCGGCGCAGAGAGTGAAGAGGTCAAAATGCTTGATGCTCTTCTTTTGCGAAATGGTATCCTATTACTTAAGTCGGCACTTCGGGAGGTTAGATTTACACATCAGATTTAACCTAGCGCGAAAACCCAACATTCTTAACCCAGTCATGCCGAAAAACATTTGAAACAGTTCCAAGAAGAAGAACCGATGTGAAAAACTTCCATGAAGGAGAACCGATCTCTTCTCAACTTAATGACGCTGTTCTTGTTTTTTTTTTTTTTTTTTTTTGTAATATTCTCACATCTGCAGTTGACATTCTCGCCTTCGAATGACTTTTAATTTTAGTTTACTCCTTTGCTATTGATTGAAAAAAAAACTACCGGAATTATAACAGCTGAGCTGATATCAATGCGTTGTGACCAGCGTCAAAATACCTCTTTAAATCTGTTTAATTCACTCATAGCTGCATTGCTTTTATGTACAGTGTTTCTCAGATACATCACCATGACTTACTTGTCAGATGTGGGTTTGGTTAATAAATTTACTAAGGAACAGGTTCATACAGGTACTACAGCAAGTGACGAAGTTTGCTTTGTGTTTCACAATCTTGATGTTGACGGTTTTTAATTCGAAAAACGAGAAATAAAACACTTACTTGAAATATAGAAGTATATTTGTCTGTCAGTATACTTTCCCGTTCAGCTTCATTATTCAGTTCAGTCAAGGTTTTGACCAGCTTTCGTTTGATATCCAACAATTTTGCCACCTTCACCAGAATAACTAACATCCGCACCGGGAAATTACCAACTTTCTCATCTGAATGTGACCAGTAATTAGTGCCTAACACCTGACCATGCTTACGAATTCTGTATGCACTTACGATTCACTTCTGAGGATTTCCTTTGTTTTGTTGGGTAAGTAACAGGCACTGAAAATACAGAATGGCAACTAAACATGACAATTTTACTAGAAAAATGTCTTTACCAGTTCGTGCCGTGCACACTGCAACAGGTAGTCGGGCGTTATTTTGTTGCAAAAAATACGAAAGCGAAAGCAGCTCCAGAGAGCCGTCGTACATGACCTCATAGTCAGGCACAAAAGATGGAGGGATCATGTCTTCCTGAAAATCAATAATTAATATTAGTGAATGCTGCTGTATGCGTGTTATAAATGATGACTGGAAAACCATTTAAGCAACTCTGAGAAGAAAAAGTTGAATTTCTGCAACAACTGATGAATTCACAGACCTTATCGAAGACGATCCGATAACCACCTCCTCCAGAAACGAGAGCATCAATTGTTCCACCATATATACCATCCTTGGGCGTCCTCAATCGAGCGTAGACCTTAAAATTAGCCTTGATGATAAGTTTATTCTTGATCGTAACTTCAATCATCATTATCATAATCGTTTATCATTATAGTTTAACTTTAATCATGAGCGAAGGCACATTGTCCCTTCCAACTATTATTGTTAGAAATCAAATCTCGAAATACAGCTAGTGAAAACGAAGAACAATGGTTACCTTCATTCCAACGACCAGTGGTGCAGGTAGATTCGGTGGCATATCGCTAAGATCACAATTTGCTATGGAAGTATACGAACCATCGTAAATTCCACGCACTTTTCTTCGCCTTTGGTCCAATATTCGTCGTTCTTCGTCGAAAAATGTGGTACTACATCGTCGCGGCTTACCTGAACAAAATGTATGTAAGAATGACTCAGTGGTTTATTCAAGCACTTCTTGGGAATTATAGAAGTTTGCTCTCTAGAACTTCAAATTAGAACACGTTTACTGTGGTAAACAGTGCTGCTATGCATAATCGAAATTATTTCACAACGAATGAAAGCAATAACGTCCATTATGTGACCAAGTTACTAATATCTGCTGAATCTTTTCCCTTCATTTAGGAAGTTCCACATACTGTATGACTGAATCAGATCCTAGCAACGCTCAAAAATGGGCTACAACACATTTTTATGACGTCATAGTTGGTTAGTTAATGAGTAAGTAGGAGAATCTGGAGAATATTAGGATCAACAGAAGTGCGATATTCACTTTTATAAGAGTCGTTACAGCACTCCTAGTAACATGTTATTTCATCGAAGTAATTGCACCTGCCTAAAAGCCGTCGAACAACTCGCCATTCCTGCTTGTTCATCTGCATAGTCTTCAAATTCGGAAATGCTTCTCGAATAAGTTGTCTGAACTCATTATCGCCCAGAAAAAGCTGCTCGTCAACACCGGAATAGAAGAACTCGCAAATCACCCATCGCCGAGCCTGAATCACATACGATGCAAGCTGCAGCCATATCAAAAAGGTGTTCATCTTATATTTTTCTCATAACTCCGACGTCATGGACAGACCCTAGTAATCAGTACAAAAGAACAGCTTCCCCTTCCTAAAATGAGTCGGCAAATCTATCAAAAACGCATTAAAAAATAGGAGAAAATCTTGCCTTAGCTTCTCGAATACTCTACCTTCACTGCCTTTTCAAACATTTGTTTGCAATCGCTCAATGTTAGAATTATTAATTTTAATGATTTTTTCCTGAAATTCCAGCCGTCCAGGCCCTCAAAGTGACAGACGCCACAGATTCCAAAGATTAAAAAATTCTTAAAAATCGAAATTTAACGTAGTTTACGCTGTACCCCTCTCCCCCCCCCCCAAAAAAAAAATACTAATAATGGAAATTGCTAAACAGAAAAGGTGATGTGAATAGAAAAATAGGAACTGCTTTGTCGAGGTTGTGGAAAATTTTCATCCATTACCATCGAAAAGGTGAATGGAATTGTTCTTATGAGACGAAATCTGTTCATGTACACCTATAAGCCAAATCGTTACATATCTCCAATGTCCGGATCTCTTCCTAGTTTTTCAAACATGGACTTCGTCTGAAAAAAAAACTGCCAACTGGGGAAAACATGCTCACCTTAGGAAGTTTCAAGAGGTTTCGTATTCGTCTCAAGCTGCATTGGAGCTCAGAACCAATTTCATTCTGCGACTTATGCCTGAAAGATGACAGGAACAGATGTTCGCTTCCAAAAATTCGAGGTTGACAGAGCTGCAGTTATTACTCTGATCAAAGAGGAACAGACGCAAAATGCGCGCATCCGATAGGTAGTTTTTAAAAAGGACTGATAAAACAGCCAAAATACCTAGCTATTTTCTTCAATAAAGCATTTCTTGTGGCCTCGGAAGCATCGTCATCGAAGGAAGATCGTGACGATTCAGGGGTGTTCGAATAAGACTCCTCAACCACTCGAGTTACCTGATAATGCGTCACAAATTAGCGCTTTTCATAAGCCAGTGAGAAAACATTTTCAAATGTGCTACGACCAAGATAAATTTCGTAAAACAACTCATCTGTAGCTCCTGAATGCAATAAAATATTGTTGTAAAATCTTCATCTCATTAGGAGAGGGGAAACACTACATTTGATGCATATTATGCGATTGCGGTACATTCATAATATTTTGATTCCAAATCTACTCAAGAATATGTACATAATGAACGCAACAAAACTTCGGACTTGCTTCAGTTTTACAAGATCTAGGCCACTCAATAATACTACATCCTTGACGGCCGTCTTTAACCATTTTACGTAACCACACTCCTTAACCGAGTGGCAGTCATGAAGAACGATAGGTCGTGGGAACTGTCAGCTGCAGTGCGCATCCCATGCAGAAGTTGCCATGCCGATTTCGTAGGATATACACGCTAGCCTGTATAAAGTACCCTGTGCAAAGCACCGAAGGCTTTACGTGGTTCAGGGCTTGATTGGAGGTGGATTTTTGGGATTCACACAAAAGCATAGTAACCTGCAGTAATTCATGTCACGTTTCTATGAAAATTGAACTTTATCTGCTTTCACCGCTTTGCTTTGTTCAAATAGGTCATAACCATCATCAGCGGTACAAGATAGTTAACACATACGCAACTGTTAGCCCCTATGGATCTCTGCATCTATCTATCAGCGGGGATACAAATGCATGGGATATTAACACACAGCTTCATAGCAGTTAGCGACTGCCAGCTACCGTTCTTCCTGGCATACATCCTCCCTAACCTCCTCGGGGAGGTACCAGCGTCGCTTTCTTCCACTGATTTACGCCACACAGTGCCTTCGATCCGCCGTATCCTCACGCCGCACCGTCTCCCATCACACCTGGCGTTCTGCTGGCAGCGTTCCCGCAGCCAACCGGCTGAGCATCGATCGCCAGCAGGACGCCGCGTGTGATAGCAGGTGGCGCGGCGGGAGGACACGGCGGATCGAAGACACTGTACATACTTTGCATTAATAAATCGAAAATACATTTTAAAAAAAGTCACGAAGCTGTCAAATTAGTCCCGCTGAGAGCCGAAGAGTTGCGTTTTCAGTTCACTTGGCGACCATCGTAGGCGTGCACACTAGTAGATGTGGCCATTTTACACTACTAAGACTGAGTAGTTATCGCAACAATGACACCGCGAATCTCTTGCAATGATTACGTCAAGCTTAAACTTCTTCTAGGAAGACCTCGCCAAGAAAAAGGGAGGAAGTGAGCCAAAGCTCATATCTTGTTACGAATACTAGGTCTTGAAAAACCCGTAAGTTGTGCTCCAATTATATACGGCTTATAATGTACTTAGTTTCCTTTCATAAAACAAATGCAAAAGCAAATATTGGAAACAGAAAGTATACTTACAGCTCTACTGGGTTGCTGAAACGCAGAATGTCTGGTGACTACAGTAGGAGCAATAAGTGAAGCCGGTTGCAACTATAACATAAATTTAAGTGAAAGCTGTCAGAATGAACTCAACATGACGCACCTCGTTACGGATGGGTGCGAACGATGATGCATTAACGTCAGCAGTGTTCTAGAAATGAGAGCATGAATAACGATCTGCCTTATTTACTCGATTGTAGAACTAGTAGAACTAACCAGCAGCATTATCGGAGATTTTCTGTCAATCGGAAGCCTATCCATTTTTTGCAGTTCAACCAACTGCCCACTCCTGCGCGTAACAATCGAGTTAGAATGAGAAACATTCTCTTGTAGGGGACCGAGACCTTGAGAGACATGGTGAGATGAAGTGTGAGGTGTACTAGTATCCAACACACGCCGTGCAGATGAGCCGTGTCCAGAAACTTGCCTGAAAGTGACTAGTAAATCAGAAAGAAAACAAAAAGATAGAAGTATGAAAAAAAAAGCAATCTCAAAAGGCATCCAAAACTGATTTGGTGTAAAGTTGTGGTCAAAAGAGTTAAAAAGAATTTTCTTTACAACCACCGCAGAAAATATGGACAAACATCGCGGGTTTGTCCGCCCTTCCTCATCCACTCCGCCTCAACCACTACTAGAATTAGAAGCTTCTGCCTTTGAAAGGAAGACTATGCACATCTCTCGTGACCTTCGTTACCAACAGTTTAACTTGGAATCAGTAGAATCAGAATGATGATCGCAGAAGGAAACACCGAAATCAGCTGCTTGGTTCGAACATGCCTACTAACTAACAGGGGAGGATACCACT
>KN727399.1:4261-27800 GCA_000816745.1 Ancylostoma duodenale
AAATAACTTAATTAAAATAAACTTCGTAGAATTTAAGTAGAATACTAACGTAAAGAATATAACTAAGTTAAAGTACTTCAATTGTTGCTATTAGAGCGCCCCCCCCCCCCCCCACCCCACTTCCCTCTTGCTTCCGCCACTGATAACCGCCAATCTTGGTCTTTAGCTTCAGGCTCCGAGTTCAGACTGACAAATTGAGAAACATATCCCAAGGAAAAATGGAGGGATGAACTGGTAAAATATACACTACTATGCAGATAGTTCCGAATGCATGTCGAATTCTGATAATCTCTGATGTGATAGATTAGTTGATAAGCGAGAAATCCAAATTGGAAACTTGTGGTGAGGGACAAATGTTTATCATTTTTATTAAGCGAACAACATAGCAACATTCACAACAAAAACACCATAAACAACAGGTAAAAATAATGAGGAAAATGAGAGAGGACAAGTCTCTTTTTGTTTAAAGAGAATGTAGAAAAGTAATATTTCAGTGGAACCATGATTCAGCACTCTTTGCAACAATGAGCAACGAATTTGAACGCAAGGACTAAACTCAAATTAAAATTCTCAATTTACCAAAGGCATATCCAGAACAAGAGCCGGGTTACCTTGGATCGATTCCTTTGCAACAGCGGGTTCTACAGAACAGTAGGAGGAGATCAGTAATGAACAAAGTGGAATATTTCTATTAGCCCTAACGCTGAAGATTACAGCTCTTCAAAAACGCCACCAGCACCAAGAGTACTCTCAAATCATGCCCTAGCACTGAATGACGGCTACGCTCTTTTTTGCTTCTTCTTAGGAACCACATCATGTAAAATGTTGGTAGTTTTACCCATTGACTTCTGATCCGCAATTCTTTTCGTGCTTTTGACGGAGTTACGTACCTTACGTGACGATTCGCCCAATTCAACGATCTCTACGTCCGACTTCTTGGCAGGAGAGTTTGCATGCACATCGCGTAAGCCATTAGAAGCTCTCCGGGAACTCTTCGCAGTAACCGGAGGATCCCTATCTTTACCGTTCTCCACGTGTTCCAAGTATTTGCTGTCCATGGAATTCCTTGGCGTTCCACTTCCACTGTTAGATGTATCTGCTTCTGTGCCATCAGATTCCTGTATACTCTCTTGTGAGTCAACATCCAAGTCAAGGAACGTGACTACTGCATCGAGATCACTTTGTTTGATCAGTTCTGAATTGTTCCGCTTCTCCGGAAACATGGCCAGCACGTCCTCAGACACTGCCTAAACAGTAAAACTTCGAGTTTTCGAGTATAAAATAAAATAGGATGAAATATCAAAAATCCAATGTTTTTAAAGAGTTTACTTTTAGCCATTTGAATTTGATATAAAACTTTCAGTATGTTCATTCCTAAAATACCCTCAGAGCCCAATTTTTAGGTAAGGCCACAGCACCTTTCCCATCTCGCTCCCCAACAGCACCTACTGCTAAACTGGTAGCCTTCTGACTGTAGATGGGTATTTCTGCACATTGTTTGTTTTCCTCATTATCCTCTCTTGTCTGGTTTTGTCATCATTTTGACGGACGAAGAAAACAGTTTTTTGTTCATGTGAGATTGAGAACGAATCCACATTGCTAGCTGCGAGAGCATAAAATAAAGTCCGCACGTGCGCTCTGATTTCGCTGTTGAATTCGAGACACTTTCACAAGAGTTCTACCACCAAAGAACAGCGAAAGTTGACTAGTCATTTACTATGTAGGAGGGGTGCATAGGTAGCAACACTGACTAGCCCGAAGGGATTTTTTTTTGGACCAAAAGGGTCACCTTACGGATCAAATTTGTTTGCGTCGCATAATAAAAGGTAAGCCAAGAGACGTCAGTAAAGCATTGGGAGACCCGAAGGGCATGACGCGTGAGTGAAAGCTAGGCGGTTCGCTCGATGTTACTTCCTAAGCAAAGGGATAAGGTTGTTCTAGCCATTCTGCATAATAGTTTTAAGTTTGACACCCCGCTTGTTCCATAAACACTTTATGTTATCCAAAATATTCTCCATCATTAAACAGTATTCTGATGGACAATCATCGTTGGCTCACGTTATTCCCCATGCACCACCTATGTAGGCAAAAAGGCACTACCAAAAAAGATCCTGGCATGAAAAATGGGTGTCCTGTTGAGAATAAATATGTGGAGAGATCTTTCAAGCAGATTAAATATATAACTGATCTAAAATCGCAACTGACATATTTCTTAAGGGCCGTCGGCGGAATCCAGTCGTCAAAATGGCTTTTTGAGTAAACCACTAACGCTTCCACAAATGGTCCTCGTCGTAGAGCGGGAAATCCACATTGCTTCAGCTTAAGATTCTGCAAATCAAACTTTTACACAACAAGAATAAAGTATTTTTCCCAGAGAATCATGTTATCCTGGACCTATTCACCTAAAAGTATTTTCATAAAGCAAGATTTCATGGGAGGTTTCCTCACGAAGTTGCTATCTATACGTTTTTCTCAAAATCACTCCAACCTTGAAGCGAGTCCGCTGCCGTTCTCCATGTTCGCTTGAGTTCCCAACATTCTCTTGCCCTTCTTCCGGTGAGAATTCACATTGGTAGTCGTATGCCAACGATAATATGTGCACGCGCTCTGAATAAAATTTATTACAATTCATTGAATTCTGGATCCCGCATCCTAGGAATACAAGGTAACTAGGACACCTTTGAGTGTATATTGCATTTTTAAACGCCGGAAGAGAAGATGGTGCAGTCGCCACAATATCGTTCGTGTTTTGCGGAATAGATAGTCAAGCTCACTGCTTCCCCCGCAGTAAAAACCAACAATCTCTTCCTCTTCTAGCCTGAAACACAACAAGCAGATAGGTGACCCTGTGAAGAATTCACTGCTAAAAAGCCCTACTTAGCCCTGAGCGCCTCACAGTCGTACAGCTTACGAGTCAGCACATCATATGTTGCATCCTCAGGTGTTTCTTGACTCAGAATTTTTAGGAAGCTGGAGTAATCCTGACAGGATATCGGTGGAACAACGTCAAGGACCTGGTAAATATAATATCACAATGTTAAGACAACAAAGATTACAAGCCTGTGCAGAATTGAAACCTCACTCGATGTTATAGCCGCGTTTTTGCACTTAAAGGCACTGTGTCACCTCGTCTCGTGGGTTGTAGACAACAGATTCTAGACCTCCTCGTCGCAATAATTCCAATGACGTACGACAAAACGCACAATATTGACGAAAACCCCGTTTTCGGAAAGTACGGAAACGTAGTTCACGGACCACTTGGGCAGAGCGGTCCGTGAATGTGCTGGCTGCCCGCCACGTCTGCTGCTTTGGCGAACACGTGTTGACGTGTCCGATCGATAAGATCAACGACTCCACGCACCATCTCGGCTTGACAAACTGTTCCAAATCCCTTCCCGGAAAACGTTTAAAAAACGAGTTTGAAGAGAGTTTTGTAAGATTTTATGTACACTGCTGGATTCAGCGCATCGAGGAGATCCAGAATCTGCTAAAATCTCGAACACGAAAACGAGGTAACACACTGCCTTTAAGGGAAGCCGCTTAGTAAGTTTGAGCCTTGCTGTTTCAGCAGAAAAGGTTACCCGATGCCTAGCAGCTTTTGTGGGAAAAGCTCTTGGCGCCCTCGGAATTAGCCAGATTAAAGGGGAAAGAGGGTGGGACATTAATTTCGAAGATAAAAAATTCTCTGAGAAGGCTTTACTGCAAACTTGCTGCAACAAGCACCTTCAAAGTTCTTTCTTTGTTTGAATTAAGGGGACCAGATTGTGAGTCGTAACGTATGAATGGCAATGACAGCTAGAGCTAGTAGCCTAGAATAATTCCGAAACATAGGACCAAACCCGGGCGTAACGCTTAAAATTAGCGCGGCTTTGAGCTGGGTAACAAAGCCACAATCTAAAGTCGCGAACATTGAAACTCGGGTAATTATAGTTCACATCCTCAGAACGAGTGTAAGCCCATATTCAATATTTTCGTCAAATCTGGGACCGGGTGCATCACTGGAAAGGTGGGTAATTTCATAACCGTTGGTCTTAGCTGGTATAGGCAACATGTGCGGCTAAAATGTTGATAGGTGCTGAGTAAAGGATCAATTTGGTCATGGTAACACGTTTAACATAAGTAATCTCAATGATGCATCCGGCCCTGTACCAGCCGAGTATCGGTTGAATATTGTAGCGTTACAGTTTGAAGACGTTCATAGCGTCATCAAATCAGAATCTCCGCGTTTTCCTACGTAGACTACGAAAGAAAATGAGAAAATGCAGGCTGATCATCGGAACAAGTCACGAGATTAAAGAAAGCCCCACTCTATTCCCATTTTCGAGATTTTAACCTAATACTGCATGGAATTACGGAGGAGATTTTTTCTGCCCAAATCAAAATTTGATTTAAAAACGATAATATAAAATTTCAATGGTATCATGGTATAATATATCCACCACATGTACAGGGTGCGGCATAAATACTGTGTCAGAAATATTTGTTAAGGGTTAGTGAGCGCATGTTCACCCCTCTACGATTACTAGTTGACGCATCCATACGATCGATGTCAAGGAAGTTTGCACACGATTCCTGTGCCGGTATGAGTTCTTAGAGTTGGAGCACCAACGGTCACTTTATCTTCTGCGCCGCGTTTCTTGAAGCGTTGCTGTCCTAGCATTTCATCTATCCATTTTTTATAGGTGAGTTAGCAGCTATACCTACTTTACAAACCTACCCTTTTTCCCAGCAAAGAGCTGTTTTTCCAACTTTACTTCAACGTCGACCTGAGGTATGTAGTCACTTTCAGAAACATCAGCTTCAGTGATGATACAGGTCAGCTGCGATCAGCAAGAGAAACATTCCCTATTGCATCTGATATCTTGGGAAGATGCCCTTACATTGCGCAATTTCCACTGGTGAAACTCTGTTCCACATTGAGAAAAAGGTCATCGTCCTGAGGTGCCTAACATTTGCGGCCCTTCAAGGTAACATGACTAAATTCTACCTTCTCCCGTGCTGATGCGCTTCGTTTTAAACATGGTATTTCTAGTGCTTGTAGTGTTCCGTCTGGACTTCCTCATTAGCAGGCGAATTCATCGCCCGCTGCAAAGCTTCGGGCTCTGTGTGCACCTAACTCTTCCGCCTCGCAGTTTCGCAATGGGTTCGTTTCTCGTGGATTTTCTCGAAATATGGAGCTGCGACACCCTTGTGGCATGTATATGGGAACAGCCCTTCAACAGCAGAGCAGCGTAGCACAGGTTGGGTGATGCAGTTATATTGCTGAAAAAAATAGGGCATTCAAGAAACAAGATTGTTCGGTGATGCTTCATAGCGCGATCTTGATTAGTTTCAAATTCGGACGTGTTATAACGTGGAACGATGGTGAGAGATTACGAAACGTGGAGGAAATACAGAGGAAGGGATAACAGCTTCAAATATAAAGTTTAAGTTGAGGTGCTTTTTCGCAATGGGATGGACTTTGTGACAAAGTTTGACACAGTATTTAAGCCGCACCATGTATTCCGAGGTCACGACCAGCGCCAAATAGGTGCCACCATAGGGTGTTTTTGTGCCTTTAATCAGAACTCACGTTAAAATGGTTTTCGGATGCTACCAGTTTGCTACATCATGGTGATGCGGCCGAGTTACGCTGGTGAAGTAGATCAAGAAATCGATACATTGTCAACGGATTTCTTGGCGCAACTAGATAATCGACTAATTTTTCAGCTTCTATGAAGGAGAAAAAGCACAGATGGAAGGAAAATAGAATTTTCACCACAGAGACATACCTCAAGAAAAGAAACGAAACTTATGGTTAAGTGTAAAGAGCTAACAAACAGAAATTTATATCATAATTGAAAATTTGGAAGTTCTGGGAAAAATAGGAGTTAGTATGGTCTAATAACAATTGGAAGAGCGTAAATGGGAGAATCAAATCATCACAATGTAAAACTTCCGGAAATGAACATGGAAAGCAGACGCTATCTTTGGAAAACTTAGTGAATGCGGCAGAAATCAGCTGTTTCGGATCCCACCACATCTCATCCGCGGATACCCAGATACCAGGTCTGACTTGTTATATCTCGGGAACGCTTATGCCTCCGGCGGGGCAACTTGCGCAGAATTACTGGGACTATTGTCCAGACTTCAAAACATTCAAAATTTTGGACATGAAGATTATCGTGGGTGCTGCCTTTAAGCCGCACCCTGTACATGTGACCGATTGGAAAACGAATGATTTTGTTACTTTAATCAACAACTTAGGAGACAACTTAAATATCTATCCATATATTCGAGAATGAGAAGGCCCTGAGGATCTTCTTCTCCTTCGTACTGCACTGTATTGGTCTCCAACGTTGGAATATTCGAATTTTCCATTTATTCGAAATCGAATATTTTTGCTTCTGAATATCGAATGTGGATACTTGAATCGCTTCCTAAATTGTTAATTAAAGCAACAAAATTATTCGGTCCAAAGTATAATATCCACCATCATAACCTTTTGACACGTCCCATAAAGTAAACCAATGCTTTCTTGATTGAAGTACGATATGCAATGAGGAAAAATAACGGCCGACTTCAATTATGACTCTGACACATTTGCTAAGCTTTTCCTGTGCCAAGGAAAGGCTAATGAAGCCATCTGGGCTACACGGCGCATATCTTTGCCTTTGGAATTGCCGATATGCTCGTTTTCTGGCACAAGGACGCGCAGCAGTTCTCTCCCCTATGGACTCAATATTATACGATATCACTCCTTCAATACGCCTCAACCACTCCGCCTTCATGTGTTCACCTCTGAATGCTGCTGCAAGGGAATTTCTCTCCCTCGAATTTGGATGAGCGCGTACTTCATCGGGTTCGATATCGGGGCTGGATATTTGGCATTCGACGGGGGCTGCTGAGCGGGACAAAGGCTAGGGTGGGTGGCTCAGACTTTGAGGGGACCCTCAAATTTGGAGAATTCCTTCAAATATGCTGTAGCTCACATCTTCTGCTCAAATGAAAGGAATTTCCGGAGATCTGCGCATCAAACGTACCCACCAACCCACGCACCCAATATGTGGAAACCCCTAAAACGCGGGTAATTTAAGGCATTGCCTTCAAATCGGAGCGCTGGAACATACAGATTTCAAGGCAGCGGACCATGCCTCTCTCCGAGAATCACTGTTCTGTTGCTTTTCGTTAAACTGCGCTTGGAGATCCTCCAACAAGCGGGACCTGAAATTTATCGAAACTGTAGGAAATAAAAGTAAGAGAAAAGCAAAAATTCACAAGAAACATATCGGAGTGTTCATATGTTGGTGTGGTCATTGCCAATAAGAATAAACTAAGATGCTGACACCAACCAAGCCTCCTTTACATGCTGTAGAGAGAACACCATTCTCTGAGCGACGATGTCCCACTTGGTGCAAGCATCATAAGTGAGAATTACCTGAACAAAGTGATTTTGTACTGATTTCTGATCAAATTTTCAAAATAGACCAAAATAAAAATTGAATAATAAAAAAGAATTTCAGTACCTCGTGTCGATTGTGATAAATAGCTCTGCGCACAGGTCGCTCGAACGGCTTATCGTCTTTCGTGGAATGTTTCATGACCAGTACTGGAATCCACGGTTAACTACGTACGGCGATTTCACTCGCCACCCTGATAAGGCCGACAAAAATACGAGAGACTTACTCCACAGCTTTCTCCGGAGGTAATCAGGAACTGGACCTGTCCGTGCTAATACACTTCTCAAATGGTTTTGACAAGAATGGGTCGGACGTCCCATTAGCTAAACAAATATACCTTTCCACTATTTCGCAGGCAATATTTAAGGTACAGAAGGTAGTAAAATGAATGAAGCACCTTTCCAATCTTATAAATGGCGGAAGCTGACATTCCATATTCTTTGTAGTATTTCAGGAGCTTCCTTGTTTCTTTTCTTGTCCATGAAGCACTAAACATTGCAGCGGGAGAATATGAACATTAAATTAGATATGTAAACAGGGTGCCTTTCTATAAAATTTGCCCTGTTCTTCAGTGCCATAATGTGAAGTAACCATGCTCACTTGTTCAAGTTATCCAGTTAGGTTTGATTCTTACTGACACATTTATAGCCTACAGTTACTGTACGTATGACTACTTTCGAGTACACATTAACTGTTGTATTGTGGTGCACCTTTTTTGTGTATCGGGTAGTACTATTGACAATATGTACTACATCCTGTGGTTCCATTACAAATATCTGCAACCAGGAATCTATCGTTGGAAGAATCTTCAGAGCATAGCACCCTTATGACAGTTCTGCCTCCAGCACACTTCTTCCTTTATTTCTACTGAAGAGCTAAACTATACATATAAGCATGTGCGTACCTCTTTGAATACAATACATCAGCTTGACCTTTGAGAACGGCAGCGTCAAAGATCACTCCTATGCGTTGTCGGACTTGACAAGCACTGCGATGAGGAAGATCGCGACCTACAATGTCCACTCGTTCGATTCGGGGCTTGGTCCTGTGCTCCTAATGGTTTGATAGAATACAAGTGATACTTCCAAGAAACTCGTCTCTTCTCTCATAGAACAAGATGTCAGCTTACATCTGCTCCAGAACAACTAGCAGAGAATCTTTCAACTAGTAGAAATAGAATCGTTGTCGACAAGTCTGATGGCATTACGTCATCGAAAAAAAGGCTGTCAGCAACCTTTTATACCAGCAACTTGCCGACAAGCAAGAGCCAGAACAAATTGTCGGGCCAGCAAGCTTTTTGATTACAGATTTTGTCGGCGAGTTGTCGACAAGCTTCGGAACCGACAACTTGCCGACAAGGAAGGGTAACAGAAAGTCGTCGACAAGTTTATACCGCCGACAATTTATTGGCAAGATAAAGCAAAAACATACGTCAACAAGCATTCGAACGAACACGTTTCAGTTGCAATCACTTGAAACTCATTCATTAAATGCTTGTCAGCAAGTTGTTAAAGAGGTTCTTATCGTTAGTAGCGAATAGGCAGCGAGGTCCTGTGGAATATTCTGAACAGTATACCCGTCAACTGTGATAGTGATGTTGTTGAATCGCATGGACCAAGCACTCGATAAGAACACGAAATAGGAGATGTGCAAAAAAGGGGTTATCATTTTTAGGCATGATTGGAACCAGGGATGTGTGTAACAAAAAATTAGGTTTTCGTAAATCGTAAATCGTAATTACGCACATCCCTTACTGGAACACCCTAACTTCTGAACACCCTAAGTCCATCGAATTCCCTAAGCATTCCTAACATAACCCTAAAGAGGCAGCTACAGAAAGTATTCAAACACTTCGTGGACCTTTCCCTCCCAAGAGATCTTTTTTAGCAAAAGACGAATTCCGAAAATTTTTGGACAGTGGTTTCTCGCAGTCTAATGAGTTTTTGCATGAGTCTTCCATGTGCATCGAGCACCAATTGCACTTGGAGGAACCATCGTAACTTCCTTTGGCAGGAGCAGTTGATCAGAACCTGATGATTTCAAAACCCACACATGTTGGGCCAGAACGCCGTCGTTCTGTTGAACTTCAAACGGTCTTCTTTCTCCATGATAATCTGAACAGCATAAACATTATATTGATATACATTATACTGATATTGCAGTGGAATGCTGCAAGAAAGAGCGTCAGTAGACATACCTTACGTCCTGGTACCCCGGCATAGCTTGCAGCCAGTTCATACTCCAGATTATGTTTCGCAGCAAATCTAAAAAGGGTGAAATAATCAATGAGTACCAGCCAAATAGAAGTAGAGGAAGGGAGGTGTTTTCTAATGGTGCAAATAATCTTTTACATACTTTCATTTCTACTACGCAGTAAAATATGTTTGCTATTCATGACGAATTGTGGGGTAAAATGACAAGTCTGACTTTATCTCAACACAAGAAATAAGAGAACCGCTTTGCTGACTCTTAATCATTTTGGTCAAATTAGTGGGAGTAAAGCCCTTTCACAATCAGGTATCCAGCTACAATGGACAATGACCTGAAGATGGAGATCGTCAGGAGAAAATTAGCTGCTTACGCCACGTAGACCCTGTCAGGCCATCTATGACCAGAACATGGAACAAGAAACTGAGGGCTGAACTGTCTAACAATGTCGTTGCTCCTTTTTTTAGTATGTAAGCGACATTGACGAGTATGTCGAAGACCAGTCCACGAACATAAGATAGAAAAATCTCACCTCTTCCAATTTTTCCGTATTTGTTCGTCTTCCGCTGGCGTAAAGCGCGATCTTGGTTCATAAGGAATTCCTAAAAAATGAGAGATACATAATTTTAATCAAAAAGATGGCGAAGCTCTTTGTCGAGGGCATTCAAAACCCAACAAAAAATCAGAAACCTCTTCCGATTTATTACAAAGCAAATCGCTCTTTGCAGCATTACCACTATATGTACGTACATAGAGCGCTTCAGAAATAATTGTTGAAAAATCGCTGTATGAAACCTATTTGAGCACTTTTACGGCCCAGATATTCTTACTCTTACTTATCTATACAGAAACAATTGGTTCAACAGGGTTCCCAACCAAATGAACCACCCTAAAAAATTGTTCAGAATATCTAGCAATCCGTGAGTATCTCTGCAAGAACTGTCATTAATCAGAGGAATGTTAGCGGGCTGATGCTAGACACAGCTGGAGTCTTACTAAGGTAGAATAATGCTCATCTGACATCTAGTTATCTACGGAATCCCCGCAATAACGTCAAGAATAAGAGCTTACGTCGAACGTTTGTGAAGCAATTTCAAGAATTCTAAAGCAAATGGAAGCTGATAGCGAAGTGTACCATTACAATGGTAATCTATTGCGAGGGTCGGCAGTGGTCGGGCGGCAACACATAGGGTGATAACAAAGTCTTTGATCAAGGATTTGCTGCAGTCATTTCCTGCGCTTTGCAACGAAACCCCTGATTCCGTATTTATGTTGACTACCCAACTGATTATAACATAAATGTACAATTACACATTCCATAGCTCTATCTGAATCCTGTATGAGTTGCTGACATGAAACGAGGTGGAGATCAGATGCCAGCAAGTCGAGTCTTGGTGATATCTTTTCCAATAACTTCTTTTAGTCCAAATCGCTATGTTTCTGTCCACATACTCAAGAGGATAAAACCTTTCTATCAGAGTGAGATCCGCGTCTGAACTTATTTTGTTGACTGGAGAAGGTCAAAAGAGTGAGTAAAAAAACTGGCTGCGACCCGCGGCACGTGCGAAGAAGAGAAATGATAGCGAGAAAAATTTTTTGTTTCTTCATTTCTTCTATGCCTCGTGGTTCATTTTGTGGTTGATTTCGCGGTATTTTTCAATAATTTATGATACTGAAAAAGGGTTTAATTACTTTAGTTTGACGACAATAAACGTTGGACGGACAAACAAACCTACTACAAATGCTTCAGATGACGAGATGAGAAATCATATGAAGCCAATCTCGCAACCAATGTTGGTGATGCACTTCGTAATCTATGGAAACATGTGCAAAATCTTGGATGAAACGCAAGCGGATCCACAATACAACGTCACATGGTCGCCAATTGTTGTGAATATACAGTTTTGGATATGAGTTGATGTCTATTTTGATCTTTGATCCACAATTGGACCGCGTCGGTGCGGTGCCCTACATTCCCGCTAGGTGCGCACCCTGAGGCTATGGGCGCGGCCGAGGAATCAACGGGCCACACTCCTGGGTCTTCTCGATCCAGATACTTACAATTTTGGTAACAGCCAAGTTAGCCTGCTTATTTTCTTTGTTATCTCCGCACCCATCACCTTGTGAACTTCTCACTGATCTTTATTTTTGTGAGTTGTCTTCAAAAATAGTTTGTTATATCATCCGTTGCGTTAATTCTTCGTATTCTGGTTGTAGATCCACAACTATCTCGCGTTTATCGACTTGAGCCGTACAAGATACCGACTCGAGAACTCAAAGGCAATGTCATGTCAACAAAACATTTCATGCGAAAACGCAGCTATGGCACTGACAGGCTGCTATATTTTCACAATGGGTCAGAACCAACACAGTTACTTGCGGCTCCAATGAATTATACATATCAATGACATGCAAAGCACTCTCAGAGATATCATTGAATTCGATGATTCCGCATTGTGGGTATGGTCTCACACCACTGTTGTCCTTAGTCTCGCTTGGACATTTGCTCTGTTCGGTTACATTCACTCCGCCATCGATACTCGTCTCGATGGTATCGACTCCCGCATCGAGAACCGCCACGACGCCTCAGATGCCGCGCTGGAGACGTTTTAAGAGCGCACTACTCCAAAACCCAACTGCGCAGTCTGCGATGTCTACGGCAACCGCGATGCCTATCTCATGGCCGCGAGGTGTGCTCGATTCCCGGGTCCTGCATCCCGGACTGCAGGCAACCAAACTGCAATTTTGCCTACAGTGCCTGAACCCAGTTCATCAGGACAACTGTGAGGTCAGATGCGGTAATTGTGGTTCACCACAATTCACTGCTCTGCCATCACAGAAGGCCTCAGCCTCCGCACAAGCGTCGAAGTTCTGAGCCATTCGTCTACTGCTGCTACTCCATATTCTGTTCTCCGAACTACGTCAGACCTCCCCCACCCCACCACATCGCCTCCCCACTGCTCCACCTTATTGTCGCCGAGAATAACGCCATCCACGAGCCGAATCCAACAACTCCATGTTATCCAAGAGCCGAACATTAACTCCACGCCAATAAGCAACGCCTCCAGCACAACTTCGCAAATGGTCAACAACTACAACCAACGATACAATGATACAAATTGTTGCTGTGTAAAATGATATATTTTGTCTGTGTGGCTCCAGTATCATCGACCTCGATGATTCTGCATTGCGGGCGTGGTCTCGGACCACTGCTGTCCTTACTCTCGCTTTAACATTCCCTCTGTTCGGTTACATTTTCTCGGCAATAAAACAATTGCTCTCACTCTCTTCCTCATAGCAAAACCACTGAACCAGCTTATGGTCTCTTCAAACGGTAAAGTACCCGAAGTCTCTAGCGCCCACTTATTAGTCTGGTGCATCGGCCCAATAAGCCATTTTCTCCCGCGTCAAAGATATTTTGCCCCTGGAGCAGAGACGAGCTCAATCGAACAATTTACGGTCAAATTCAAGACCTCGAATCAGCTAATTCGGTCGAAATGTTGGGAATAAGTCTGCCGTACCAAGTACCTGGACCAAAAACTCTGCACTTCTCAACCAGAGTAATCCTTTTTTTTTGTGTCACGGCCCCGATCTCACATAAGCCAGGCCACGCCCCCGCGTGAGCATCTGGGTGGCTAGTCTACCATCCTACCACTTTGTAATTACTTTCGTTTTATTTATGCTTGCAAAAATAAATAATCCGTACATAAAATGATGTGATCACACGACATTGAAAAGGCACTCCGCCGTTTGTCGCAGGATCACCCCATGTGCATATTGTGGAGACCCTTCTCACCACCACGCCTTATGCGCAAGTTCAACCGTCTTGGAGCAGCGCTCGAAAAATCTTCATCATTGCTGAATTGTGCCTTGTCCTGAGATGTTACATTTTTGCCTTCAAAAGTGCTTGTTTTCTTTGCATTTTGTTGTCGGGGCGACAACTACTGATGCATGGGCATGTCATGGCCCTGGTCTCAGTATTAGCCATGCCACGCCCCCACGTGAGCATCTGAATGGCTAGTCTACCATCCCACCACTTTGTAGTTACTCTCTCTAGTCTTGTTTATGCTTGTAATAATAAGAATAAATAATTTGTACATAAAAATATGTGATGACATGACATTTGGAAAAGGCACTAAACTTATTGTGCAATGGCGTTGCATTTCCAAGGAGCTCCACAGCTCTGCATCGCTCAAAACTTTGGCACTTCGTTAGAAGGAAAATATTTACCAAAGCAACAGATTATCCGGTAATCGATGAGGAGTCATATCAAAAATGCCGCTCAGCACCTTTGCAAAGTAGCATACGCCAAATAAAAGAGGCAAGAGGGAGTGGATGTTTGCATTGCATTGCACCATTGCATAACGAGCTCTGTTCTGTTACATTCTCTCAGCGATAAAACAATTGCTCTTACTCTCTTCCTCACAGCAAAACCATTGAACCATCTAGCGGTCTATTCAAAGGGTGTGACAGCAATACCAAAAAAATCTTCTGGTTACCTCCTCTCCGATTTTCGATCTATAAACATAACACCTCCCCCAGTGAAAGTACTCGAGAAACCCATCCGCTCAGAAACTCATTCCTGGTTAAATAGGCATGGTTTGATACCGCCTAAGCAGCATTGCTTTCTATAAAGTTGCTTTACAACCACGCTTGTAATTGACTGCATCTACGATTGGCACGTTGCATTGAGTTTTCTTAAATCGGTAGATGTAATTTACTTCGATCTATCTAAGGTATTCGATAGAGTCAATCATAGAATTCTTTGTGAGAATCTTAAACAATGGGGAATAGGCGGCCAGCTGCGGTTCTAGTTCTATCTATTTGACAGGTCATCCACTGTTAAGATTGAGAACACGTATTCCAAATCCTACTCTTGCCCAAGCGGCGTTCCACAAGGTGGAGCTCTTTCCCCAACACTTTTTCTCATTTGTACTGCTGACTCCCTGGTAAATTAAAGAGCCATGCTTCAATTAAAGTTCAGCTATACGCAGATGACATCAAAATTTATGCTAACTATGATGAAAATGACGCAGCGGAATTCCACTCTGTTTTATCTGACGCAGTTGCAGCCATGAAAGAATGGTCTCAGAATGATTTGCCGCTGAATATGTCAAAGTCCACAGTCCTTCCTTTGGGTATGCTCCCCTACCATGAATATTGGAAGATGCGACTTCTTTAATTCGTAAAAATTAGGTGAAAGAATAACTAAAATAACTACTTGGAATAACTATTTATGAGAAACTCGATTTCCAAGATCATATTTCCCTTGTTACCGATCCAACGTTCACAGCACTTTTCCAAATTCTTCGTAATGTTCACAACAAGGATCCTGAAATTCTCGTCCGACTATTCAAATCATATGTAACCCCACATCTTGAATGCCGTTCGCAAATCTGGAGCCCCCATCTGAAGGAAGACATTCGGAAGACTGAAAAAGTTATGCAGACCTTTACGAGAATTTTGCACTATAAGGCATACCTAAGTGAAGGCTATCCACAGTTGATGCCAGGATATCAGGACAGGCTCAAGAATCTCCATCTACAGAGTTTAGAAAACAGACGAGGTCTTCTTTCTGCTTTCAAGGTAATACGGTTAGAGGTCAGGTTGAAAGCTAGTAAATACTGGGTTCTTAAGCCCAGCAGTGGAAGAAGAGCTGGGTTTGTAATTCAGCAGTCGAAATGTGCGAATATGTATATTCCATACAAAAAATTTTCAACTCCTTTTTCATGAGAACCGCCAGATGGATCCAGTCTCTCCTACCAGAAATAATGCGGTCTTCAAGCCTGATTTTCATCGGCGGCTACAAAAGTTGACTTTACCAACAGAACTACTCAGGATATCTGAACGATCAGCGGTTGAAATATACTTTTCAAGTCCGTACTCAAATCGCTTAGTTCTCTGGTTCTTGGTTTTCTTTTTTCTCTGATAAAGAGGCGACATATCGGTGGTCTGATCTCTGCTAATCCCGAATCCGTACTCTTGGAAAAAAAGGAAGTTTCATTTCTGCACAATTTTTAATGCAAATTCCCATGTTTGAATTCCTGTGTCTATTTTTCTCGTTTATGGAGTTTATGTTGCCATGTGTGGGTCGTTCTGCGAGCTTCCCTCGGGTCAATGCCTGGGGTTCGTATTTAGATCAGAGAAGCTTTTGCAATACAGAGCTTGCCCCGGTATGGTCAATCCAGTTGCGTAGCCCGGGCGGGAATATCTCAAAGACACCACATGTGGAGGAGTTGACTCTAGTAACGAACCGATATTTCTCCTGATTACTTTTTATCAGTAGACAAGCGTCCTGATATCTGCATCAAGACGCTCAAGATATCCCAGAAGTGTGTTCCTTTAGGCCCTTTTGCCGTTTACTGTGAGCATATCACCCAGATAAGGGTGGTCTCTTACCAATAACTAACTGCCCTCCAAACTGATTCCTGTTTTCAAAGCTCCTTTCGAACAGTTGTGAATAGAATTGTGGATGTTTAATTACAAGTGAATCACCACACAAGGGATAAGATTCCTCCACACTTACAATAAGTGTGGAGGTATTATCCAAAAATCCTATGCGCAGACATATCTTGGTTAATCGGCTGGGAAACGAACCTGGGTGGTCCGCATAGCAGGCGAGCATCCCACCACACAACCATCGTCTGAGGGACTAGATCCCCTTCATATTTACAGTAAACGTGAAGGTAAGAGCTAAATACCATACACGCCAGTACAGAAAATTTCAATCACATTATGAGCAAAGGTGAGGCGTTCTTCCTATGTTGAACAACACTTTACAACCCAGAAGAAAAGGAATGAAAATAGTCTATGCGATCTTCGTATCGCTTAACCTATCGCCCTCAACTTCGTTACCTCTACTAAGTCCTTGACTGTTTGGCATGATGTTAGAGGTAACGGTCTATTATGATATTTCAACGGAGATAACCATAAGATCGGCTAGGTTCATCCTAATGTACCGTGTAGATTTTCCGAAAAAATAATGATGCATGCTGTCTCAATGCCAAGAACTCACCATACTCGCGAAGACGTTCAATTTCATCACGACGCAATGCTTGTCCACTTGTGTGATGGAACAAGTACCCATCATCGGTGTAGAGACCAGATTCGGGCAAACGCTTCTTACTCATACGTAAAAGTGTGCACAGCTGAGCTGAACGACGTTAAATCCTTTCAGATCAATTTGGATCTTTTTTTAATGTACCGACTAGCCGATGCGAATCATTCTCTACAATATTCACGACAACATCCCGAAAAATTCATTACACTGTCATAGAAGCACTTTAAAGAAAAATATGCATACACGTGAACTGAACAAAACAATAATACCCATAGGAAGTCTTGCAATGCAATTTAAAGGAAGAAGAAAGTTACTAAGTATCGTAAGAGAACAACAGAAAGCAATGCGAAGAAGAAAATGGAGTTTTCCTGGATTTTCTACTAGCTCTCTCGAAACTATAGGAAACCTCATAGACCCGTGAAGAGAATGAAATTAAGGCATGAATAAGTGTAATTAGAGTTCCAGTCTACTTTCTGAATCAGCTCCGCTAGCAAACAATGTAACATTTAAATATGGAATTGCTCTAATGTTACCCATCTTATCAAAAAAGGAAAAGTGGACCCCAACCCACATGAAGGGCTCATACGAAATCAGTAGCTAAGTAAATGAAATGCTAAGCAATCCTCCTCGAAATTTCAGTCCAAAGCAGCACGTACGGAGATCTCGGTTTTCGATCTGTACCTTTAGTTGTTAGAACACAAGATATGAGGAGCGTGCATGCTCAAAAGAATGCGTGGAGTTGAGTGCATGAAAATTCACCCGTGACTCACTACTATCCACACTTCTCCCAAACCCAACTCACTATGATAACAGATAAGCGATGCGACTGGAGCTACTTCAGAACAAACAAATTTCAAAAGAGTTGCCTCTACACCCACAAACAAATTCTTTTCGAACCACAACCAAAATGGCGGAGGAGATCACGTCATTTTAAAAGATAGAAGACTTCGTCCAGCGACAATTCCACAATAAACGAGAACGAAGAGGGATACGGGAGTGTGATCCGGTACTAAAAAAGAACACAAACTTGAATGCAAGAGCATAGAAAACAAAAAAAATTTTCTCGGGACTGACCTGCTGGAATGCATCCTTCATCACTCCATACTGATGGAAAACGAAGCAGAAAGTTGAACGGCCAGAAAACTGAGGATGAAATACAGAATGCCTGCAAACAGTGTCTAAAAGCAACAATACAGTGCAACACCCTTTTGCGAAACATTGTCAAAGAACTCTGGTTGATACGAAATAATAACTTCAGTATAAGTATAAATCTTTGGATATCACACTTGCAATGTTAGATAATTACTATTCGCAAAGAACACAACTAAGATTTCCATTTCCTTTTTTTTTCATTTTTTATAAGCTGCTCCGAGATTACTTTTTTTTTAATTCTGCTTATGGCAAACATGTTTGCTTTATCAAATTGACTGCATACAACAATAACTTGCTATCTGACTTAGCTTGCTGTCTTAGCTTACGATAAAAATGATTGAAAATGAATTGAAAGAGCAGCCTGATTGTAGACAGTCATTCTTCTGACAGTAGTGTACATAGTGGTAGATATCACATCTACTGCGTAGTTTTAAGCGGAAACAAGTTTCATACATGTCCAATGGGTTGTTTCGTTTGCTTGCACAGTTAGCAAGCCTACGGGTACAAGCGTCAATTTCATCCTTATCAGGTTAGAATGAACTCAAATCATAATAAAAAAAAACAGCTCACGCATAAAAAACTATAATAAAAGAAGGGGACTTATAATAAAAGAAGAAATTATAATGTAAACAATGAAGGAATGCTTGACCGGAGTTCCGGGATATAGGAACAAAAAGATTTCTAACCGCTAGTAAAATGTTTGGTTTAAACTATTGCTTCAATTAACTTACATGAATCCCGGAGACTGCATGAAGCAGGTAGAGCCCGATCGCTTGTGCTACAATTTTGACTCCTATCTCGACTTTAACTTGAGACGGTTGCATCATCTTCTCCTTAGCTACTGAAAAATGTCCCGTCCTTGCAAGTCTCCTCTTCGATAAAATACGAAACAGCAAATATGAGAAATCCTATGAGAAATTCGAGAAAAATTAGAGTAAATGTGAGAATACTGCATATGACTTCTCTAACTCGAAAATGAGAGTGACAACGACGCCCACCGTGCTCATGCTGAAACCCCCGCTAAGAAAACTAGTTTATGTAAAGATTCTTACATTTAAGCATGTATGGCAACAAAACAAAAATCAAAGAAAAACAGAACAGAGGGAAGGAAAACAACCTTTTAAGAATTCATCTCGTACCTGCCGCATCATATTGTTCCAACGTTTTGTTGAGAATACGTTCTGTTTTGAAGTATGAAGAAAACTCGGATGTTGGTGATATGAGTGCTAGTTCACTTCTGAGCCTTCGCACTTCAATCCCCAACCGGAGCACTTCTGGATTAGAATGCTTGTTCTTCATAAACGACAGAATCTGAATACAAGCTTTTAGCTCACTCTGTCGTAGCTTCCAAACCTCAGCCGATTATTAAGAAGTTCCGGCACTATTCGGCTAGTTCTGCCCCAAAAATCTCGATGGAAAATTTTTCGCCCAAACTTCGTGTATGGGAGTTATTTGAGGTGCTGAATACGAATATCGTATCCATTTTGTACCGTAACTCCGTTTTTGTGGGGTTACGGCAGGTATACCGTAGATACGGTATCTCACAGAATCCTCTCAAATTTTGCCTAGAGGGGTTGTTTTAGGCGCTGATCACGAATATCAACCTTATTTTGCATGCCTCCTTCATTTTCTTCCCGAAATTGGCATTTTCTCCCAATTTCCTACCGTATACCTACCGTATCTCTATGAAAATGAGGTTACGGTACAAAACGGATACGATATTCGTGATCAGCGCCCAAAACAAGCCCTATAACCAAAATTTGGAAGGATTCTGTGGGATACCGTATCCACAGTATACCTACCGTAACCCTACAAAAACGGAGTTGCGGTACAAAATGGTTACCATATTCGTGTTCAGCACCTCAAATAACCCCCCCCCCCCCCTAGGCGAAGTCTAGGCGAAAATTTTTACTTCGAAATTTTGGGGCAGAACTAGCCGAACAGTGCCGAAGTTCCTACGGTATAGTTACCGAAACGCATAAAATGGTATTACGATACAAAATATATTAAGAACACGGACTTGACATCACAAGTGACTAACCACCAAAGCTGAATGTGAGGTGCCGTGAACGGACTGCCATCCCAAATTTCTTTCAAGCTGGGAAGTTCTGGTTAAAAGTGGACATAGTTAGTTACACAGCTTTAGTTGCAGAGCTAGGACTAAAACAATGTCAAAGAGTCATTTCACACCAATACAATCGACCACCGGCACCCAAATTTTTGCTCTCTACTCTTGCATGTACTTTGAATTAATCGTTCAGTATGCATATATGCAGCAATGTTGTGTGTTACGAAATGTTACCTACTGACGAACTCTGTGTTACCTTATGTTATCCTGAATACTCTTATCGTGAGACCTGGACATCCTTGTATGACTTATATCTACAGTAATTTTTTTCTGCCACACAGGTTATTATTAAAAAAAAACCTTTGTCGGTTCATGTTCCTACAATGTTTTTACAAGGCATTCACCCAGGAGTAAACTTCGCGCCATTCCAATAGATCAAATTTTCAGTCGAAAGACTGCGTGAGAGCGGAGGTTCCAGCAATTCGAACGCAGCCTTTGTACTGGGTCCGCAATTGCACCGATCTTTAAGCAAGAGGAGCTTAGGAAGTTTAGGAGCTCCTGGGCGAATGCCTCATACAATACGCTATTTTCGGAGGCCTGAAAGTGGATCAATTTTCCCGAATCTGCGCCCTAATCACCCTACATCTCCTTCTACCCATCCTGAAAGAAGTTCAAGTACAGAAGATATGCATGAATCTCTGCTCTTCGATCCCACTCATCTGCACACTAAAACTGTTTACAGTTCAAGTAGAAACTTCACAAAAACAAAGACACTTCCAATCAACTGCGGATACTTCATGCATTGAGTGTATGAAACACTCTCAACTTGCACTTCCCCTTCAGCTGTTCTATTCTACAACGGAGAAAATTCCATCCCCCGAGTCCCCCGATGAGTCACCCAGCCACAGACAGACGCTTTCGCAATGCAATCGCCCGGCAACCGACAGACACCCCCCGGATGAGTCACCCGCCCGCACACAGACAGTTTCGCAATATGCCCTCGCGCTTATTACATGGTACGATGATGGCTATGCTCGTCTCTGCGATTCATTCGATTTCGCACAGGAAGCCAGAATGCTCCGAGCGTTTTCCTTGCCAAGAATTCTAGTTCGTATGCCAGGACTGCTATCCTAAATTCGTTTCCATTGTGGTCTTCACATGTGTGCCTCCAAAGCGGAACTGTTACACTTTTCCGTTTCCTTTACTAGCTAGGTGCTCATCTACATGAACATGCAGCGTTCGCCCGGTCTCACATATGTAGATCGCATGGCAAAATAGGCATACAATTTGGTAAACAACTTCTGTTTGGTAGAGTCTCCCCTTTTACCATATGGGCAAATGATGCATCGTTCTGTTAGACATGTCCTGTCATAAAATCTGTTCCGGACCAACTGTGCTCTGGTAGTGTCGTTAGGAATATTCAAACTACGACCGCACTGCTTTCAAGATCAATCTGTGCTCGAAACTGAATCTCAAGTGTGCCGATTGATCTTTTGTTGTATACCACTCGTGGTTTGAAAATAGGATCCTATCGATTTTCGTTTTTGAGATACTTGCATATCCTAGAGCTACTTCGCAAGCTCATTCCATTGCTTTACACCATTAGTCACAACTCAAACAAAAGCGACAAATAAAAAACCGTTTTTAGGGACGCAAATCCCATCGAGTAGAAGTACAGCCACAACATACCTGCACCTTAACCGATTTAAAAATAGGACTTCAGCTTTCCGAAAAAAAAAGAACATGAATAGAGCACTGTCTATTTAGCCCAACCGTTGCCAGGAAAAAGGGGAATTGATACACGACTGCACAAATGTGGAGCAATTTCAGATAGTTATTATGGGATTCTGTGTGGATTCAGCCCTAATGGCAATACTTCTCGACGTTTCAAACGAGATCTAGGGAAAATTAGCAATCCACGAAGAAAAATTATATAATAAAATGAAGGAAGGATCTACTTACCGTGGTTGTAGCAGTAGATATGAGAATGTGGTACAGTGAGAACAGAATAGCAGTAATGGTAACAAAGCAGACATCGTAAACGTCAGGCCCGTTCACAAGACAAGTACTGTAATCGCAGCGAGACGCATTCGTACTGTCCTCCATCTGAAAAACAGAAGTCTAATCAGATCCATCTCAAAGCTTGCTCGATATTTGTGAAAAAAAAACGTGAATAACATCAAAAGAACGAGTTTTCAGAAGAATAATTGAAATTTCGTGAGATGGCGCACGATTAAATCTCACTGTGCAATTACACAACTTGCTTCTACAGTGACCCGACGCCTAAATTTAATATCTTTGCAGGTGACATTTAAAGGGTTTCTGCCTTTTTTCTTTCCTTTTTCTCATTTCATCATCCCGGGAAGCACAATCTGACTGTATTGCAGATTTTTTTTCAACATCACTCGCTATTTTTATCTCTGCTTTTCTCTTTATTTTACAAAACAAGATGAACTCTGCGTAACGTCCGTTCTCAGTCTAACCGTAATTTAGGCGTGAAGTTAAATGCATTGGCGGGCTGCAATTGCACCACGGGCCCCATATTCCAGGGCGAATCAATATTGAAATCGCAGTTTGACTAGGTTAACACGTGAGTGGTGATTCGACCTGTTTGAGAGGAATTTTCGTGTCTTAGAATGTAGTCGAAAAGGGAGATCGAACAATTAGACATCATGCGCAACTCAGGAAAAGCGATTTTTGTGCCGATTTGCCAGGGTATTCCTGTAATTCGCATATTTCTCGCTTAAGGGCCATTTGTCGTCAAACATAGTAGTCAGATTAATAGTCCTCCGCGCAAAACGTAGATAGAAATCGAGTTTATAAGTTTTTGGCGTGGAATATGTAGACCGTATTGTGCTCGCACTCCGCCAATACATCTAATTTCACGACCAAATTATGGTCAGCCTGACCGCGGACGTTGTGCAAAATTCATACTGTTTTCACAAAATGGAAAGTTCAGTTCAGTTAGCGAATGGTCTTATCCTAATTTCCGGGCTTAAAATAAGGAGTGGTTCACTTACTGAGGATGGACAGCCAGATGATCAGGGTTTATCGAATGTCGAAGCGCCTATCGGTGCCGGTTTTGAATTCTGAAAAAGCGACATATTATGGACATATTATGCCTAGGAGTTACGGTAATACTGCCTGTTCACCGGACTGAACTTTTTATCTTCACTTCTGACTTTTACAGTGTTCAGTCACTATTCCTTTTAGATCATTTGGTGCTGCAATTATGCTAGCCAAGCCTGGGCGTAGTGAGTGCCCAGTGTGTCACTCGAAGCCGATGGTTTTGAAGAACTTATATCTTCATCTGCGGAAGGTACACTTCTGGGAGGATGAAAGCGTGCAAGAACTGAAGAGATTTCTGAAGCTTTCCCGCGTTGGAGAAAGGAAGGTGCACGAGTGCGAAGAATGTAAAAAAGTATATTTCTCCGACAACGGTCTGGCTCACCATATGAAGGTGAGTTACAGTTTATTATTTTAATTTAGTTCGATTATTATCATTACGATTATTTTTGACCTAGACCTTTGGGAAATACTTAGCAACTTGCTCATGCAGTGCCGATCAATCATTTTTGTATCACCGCCACCGCATTTTATCTACGGATTACC